>PVIH01018256.1:0-12045 GCA_004025045.1 Sigmodon hispidus | reverse complement strand
TGAAAGTGGGTGACGTGCGGATCTTCTTTTTCTTGTGGCTGTGGATACCTTTCAGCACTGCTTTGTTGGCTTTCAAGGCCTTCGCTTTGGCTTCGGCTTTGGGAGGGGAAGAAGCTTCCTTCTTCGCTTTCAGCACCATCTTGGTGATTAATTGCTAATTCTAAAGGCTCATGTGAGACAAAGAAATGGTTTTGGCCACTAGATGTGAGCTTGTTCACTACAATGCAGACAGGCCATGTTGTCAGATCTGTCTCTTTGGTTAGGATATTTTATGTATTTCTCAGCATTGCCACAAACCAGACCTGCCAGGAGATGCCCTGACACTGGGACAGTGGGCATCACCCACGGGCTTCTGGAGCTCCAAGGCTGTTGTCTTTGGGGAGCTCATGTTGCAGATAGTCACTACCTTGGCTTCTGAGTACCTATGTGGCTCTCCCCTAAAGCAATGACATCACTGCCAGTATCATCCGAGTCCTGTAACAGACAAATAATTTATCCCCAGAGAAGCAAGGTTAGAACTGACCTTTGGGCAAAGGCACAGATGCACAGTGGAAACACAGGAGGAAGAGAAAGGCAGAAACCTAGCTGTCCTGGGTGACCAGCATGACCTCTGCAGTGGCTGAGGCCTGACCGAACTTGGGAGATTCTCGCTAAGAGCTGCCATTTAAACTATTCTGGGCAACAGCTTCTATTTCAGTGCTGGTTTACATCTTTCTTCACAAAGTCACATCAGAGTGGAGCGATTGAGGGAGAGCTTAGCAATGATCTGCAGCTGTGGCCATTAAGTCCTGAGATTATGGACATGGAGGGTTGGGATGATGGTTAAGGATCCCATAGGAAAGCTTGCATTCCTCAACTTCTGCATTCTCCCCAGGGCATGGCACAGACTGCCACTCTCCACTTCTGTTTTTGTTTTTTGTTTGTTTGTTTGTTTGTTTGTTTTTCTGAGATGGCCACCTTCTCTAATCAGGCTGAAAATGCTGGGCGCTCTGTATAGATGGAGTACAGCATGTGGTCTTTAGTCAAGGAGATGAGGCAGTGTATGTGGACTAGTGGATAGCATGAAGGAGATACTACCTGCCTTGAGAGCCTAGTAACCATGATGAAAAAAAAAAAAAAATACAGAGAAGCATCATTAACAACTCCTGTAATTGTCCCCTTGATGGGGACACTATTTTGTCCTATTAAAGCAGGTTAGCTAGGCTTTCTGATAGCAGTTAGAAAGTAGCTCAGTTAACAGGTTGGTTCTCTGAAGGCCACCTAGGCACCTAAGGCCCGCAGCTTCTATTTAGGAAGCCTAAGTAGTCTGGTCTTACCTGACTGCACCTTCTTAGTGCCAACAGCAAGTCAAATCAAGACAGGCTATCCTTTTTCTGGGGAGGGTCTGCATGAATTGCTGTCTTCTTACAGTGTGTGTGGAATGTTAGCTATTTCCTCTGAATTGAAATATTCTTTTCTGGAGGGAGGCCCATAAGACTCAGGAAAAAAAGGAAACTTCTTCTAACACCTAGAAAATTTCTGAAATTGATCAGATTAACAAGCCCCTCCAGCCCCCAGGGTCATAAGCCATATATTATTATGAGGGCCAACAGCCTGCAAGCTGAGCAGAGCTCCTGGGATGCAGCTTTCATGGGTTGTTACCCATGCTGGGGGTAGGATTTTGGTGATACAGCTGCCTTTTCTCCTTAGTAACCCCTTCTACTACTGTGAGTGACCTAAATTGACTGATTTACTAAGCTAAGTGTGGGTGGAGCTCTTTGGTCTGTTAATGATATCTTATCTGAAACAAATAGCTGTTTGTTCACATCCTCCCCAGGAATAGTTATGGATCAAGGGGTATGATAGTTAATTTCAATTGTCAGCTTGATAGTTCTAGACCTTCCAAATACTGATTCTTTTTTTTTTTTTTTTTTTTTTTTTAAGATTCATCCACTTGGGGCTGGAGAGATGGCTCAGCGGTTAAGAGCACCGTCTGCTCTTCCAGAGGACCCGGGTTCAATTCCCAGCACCCACATGGCAGCTCACAACTGTCTGTAGTTCCAGTTCCAGGCAAACACCAAGGCAAAATAATTAAATAAATAAATAAAGTTTAAAAAAAAAAAAAAAAGATGCATCCACTTACCATGCATACTGTATACAGGAGAGGGCATAAGATGTCATCATGGATGGCTGTGAGCTGCCATGTGGTTGCTGGGAACCGAACTCAGGACTTCTGGAAGAACAGTCAGCACTCTCAACCTCCAAGCCATCTCTCCAGCCCGCAAATGCTAAGATTCTTTAATACAGTTCCTCATGTTATGATCGCTGACTAGAAAATTGTTTACATTGCTACATCTAAGTTTGCTGTTATGAATCATAATGTAAGTACCTGTTTTCTGGTGGTCTTAGGTGACCCCTGTGAAATGGTTGTTCAACCCCCAAAGGGGTCACAAACCACAGGTTGAGAACCACTGATTTAGAATGACCTGGAAGACTTATCTCTGGTTATGGCTGTTGGGGATTATCCTGACAAGTTAACTGAGGTGGGAAGATGACTATGGGTGGCACCATCCCCTGGGCTAGGCTCCTGAACTGTATAAACTGAGCACAGGCATTCATTGATCTCTTCTTCCTGACTGCAGATGCAATGTGACCAGCTGCTTCAGGCTTCTGCTGACTTGACAGACTGGACCTTAAAATAAACCCTTCCTGGACCTGCAGGGATGGTTCAAGACCAAGAGTGCTTGTTCCTCTTGTGGAGGAACGAAGTTCAACTCACCCCTTAACTTCCTTAGGTTGCTGGGGTCAGGGTGTTTTGTCACAGTAAAGAGAAAAAAAGTAAGACAGGGGTCTGGAGGATTGAAAGAAAATAGTTCCCAAAGAAGTGGCATTATTAGGAGGCATGGCTTTGTTGGGGTAGGTGTGACATTGTTGAATGAGGTGTGTCACTGGGTTGGGAGGGTGCTTTGAGGTCTTCTTTGCTCAAGCTTCACTCAGTGTGTCACCCAGACCACTTCCTGTTGCCTGTGGGCCAAGATATAAGAACTCTCAGCTCCTTCTCCAGCGCCATGTCTGCCTCCTGCTGCCCTCCCTCCCACCATGTTGATAATGGAGTGAACTTTTGAACTGTAAACCAGCCACAATGAAACATTTTCCTTTGTAAGAATTGCTGCTGCAGAGCATTGCGCTGCACACCTTTAATCCCAGCAATCAGGAGGCAGAGGCAGGTAGATCTCTGAGGTGGAGGCCAGCCTGGTCTGCAGAGCTAGTTCCAGGGCAGCCAGAGCTGTTACACAGAGAAACTGTCTCGAAAAACAACAAAAAAAAAAACCCCAGAACAAAATATCCAACAAAGCAAAAGTTGCTGTGGTGATAGTGTCTCTTCACAACAACAGAAACCCTAAAATAAGGGGTGATAAGAAGAAAAAAAGCTCTTTGGGAAATACAAGTTCTCAACTAACTTTTCAGTTCCAACCCATCACTGAGTCTAAACTTCTGGATCTGCCAGCTCCATCCAACTCAGGATGCCACACAGCACCATCTGAGTGCCAATGTTTTACGGGAATGCAGTCTTTCCAGAGCTCCAAGATGTAGCTCATTTAGAAGCTGTCCAGTGGATAGTTCAGGAGGCCAAGATGGCTGGCTCCTTTTCCATTTTAACCAGGAGAGCAAGGAGCAGTAGGCGTCCCTTGTGATGTGGATGCCACCAGGAAGGCAGCACCAGGTGGTCACTGCTTCTTACCATCCATTAAAACTCTACTCATTTGGCCATCTGCTGGCTTCATAGCTCAAACCCTCAGCTCAGAACAAAATCCTTTAGAATGGTGTTTCTGCCTATCAGATGCTAGGCAGACAGATCACAGCTCCAAGCTCTATTACTGGCTTTAAACCAAAGTTGCATGCTGGCTTATTCAAATCTAGACAGCCCAGCCCAGTCCCTGGGTGAGTAGTGAGTAGCAGCACGTGGCTAAAATTAGCCTGGCCATCTGCTGAAACAGCAGCTGGGCTATTCTAAGCCCCAGGAGCCTCCCTGGGAAGTAGGGCTGGGCCTCTCCGGGAAAGAGCCTGAGGACTGCTGCTTTGCAGCTGGCAAAGGGGGAAGACAGGACAGCCAGCAATTCTGGAAGGAAAGCCAGGGTCACAGTGGGGTTCATGGAGACTGGAAATGCACAGAGCTGGATCCAGGTTCTGTTTTCTAGTTTCTTATCTGGAGCTTCCTGTTTGCATTCAGATACCGGCAATACCGTTCTCTGGACCTTGGCAGTAATGGCCTAAAGTGTTTAGTACTTGACATAGATGAGGAGCTCAATACTTCACAGGGACCAGTGTTCATATTCTCAAGATATCTCAGCTCGGCTGACTTAGAAGAGCGTCATATTTATGTTGGGGACTCTGGCTCAGATGACCTATGGAGTTGAAGGTCTCCTGCGACAATCCCATCTCCACTTATGCCACCAGAGAGGATAGGTATCTTGTTAATACAAGATACCAACCAAGAGTTAAGACTGTTTAAATATATACTTGATTAATAGTCAATGGTTATCAGAAAGCCTCAAGTAGTTTGCTCTTTGACTTAGTGTTGATTTTGTGCGTGAGAACAGACACACACCACCAGTTGCCACACAAGAGTTTATTCAAGGGAGTTACTGAGCAGGTAAGAGGGAGAGAAAGGGGGGAGGAAAAAGAGATCAAGAGATTAGCCTTCACGTGCTGTCTCCTTTTAAGAGAGCGTGTGGGCACAGATTTACATAGCCACGCCTGGGGGCGTGCCCTCCGTATGGTGTGCTCTGCTGGTGCCATGTTGGATTCGTCCCGGAATCCTTACACTTAGTGCGCCCCCAAGTGGTTACCCCAGCCTTACCTCTGTAATTGGTAATGAAGCTTCTTCTCTTCATGGTCCAGCTCATACTTGACTTTTAACCTTTTTTTTCCTTTTATTTGTATGAGTACTTTTTGCCTGTATGTATGTATGTGTACGTGTGTGCCTGGTACCAGCACAGGTCAGAAAAGGGTGTTAGATCCTCTGAAACTGGAATTCTAAATGATTGTGAACAACCTCACAGGTGTTGTGAACCAAACCTGGGTCCTTTGCAAGTGTTTCTAACAACTGGGCTTCCGCTCTGCTCCCCACTCCCGTTACATGGTGCTGGCAACAGAATCCTCGCACATGCTAGGCAAGTGTTTTATTACTGAGCCACACCCCCAGCCCCCAAAAAAATCACCCTTTGGGGGTATTAGCACATGTCCACTACACAAAGTAATGGATTTCATTGTGACAATCTGTACCTATAATCTACTTTGTATTCAACTTGACATGTGTCCTTATCCCATCCCTAGTAATACTTTAAAATCTTTTTTTTGTGAGTCAATGGTGGTGCCTTTAATCCCAGACTCAGGGTGAGTTTGAGGCCAGCCTGGTCTACAGGGTGAGTTCCAAGAAAGGCTTCAAAGCTACACAGAGAAGCCCTGTTTCGGAAGGAAAAGAAACCAAAAACCTTTTTTGTGTGGTGTATGCATGTGTGCCTGTGCATGCATCAAGACTAGAGGTCAACTCTGGGTGTTCCCCTCACCTTACCTTTTCACACAGCATCTTTTATTGAATCTAGAGTTTACCATCCAAACCCCAATGCTGGGATTATAGGTGCACACAGCCCTATCAGGGTTACGTGAGTGCTAGGATCCCAATGCCTGTAGTAGCATAACACTTTCCCCCAGGAAGCCATTACCCCAGCCCCAATCAGCTTTTTTATGAGTCAAGTGTCTTACAATTTAGTGCAGGCTGGCCTTGAAAATGAAAGCCCACTGCCTCTGTGTCCACCGTAGTGGATTATAGGCACCAGCTACTTGACAATAAAGTCACCACCTGATGTGTACACTCCAATAGTGTACACAGCTTTTATGGACTAGGAACTCACCTCACAAAAAAAAAAAAAATCAAGTGTGACTAGCTTTTTATCTTATTTTTAAATTAAAAAGGGAAACTGAGATCACTTCAAGTAGCCGCCTGGCCTCGGAACTTCCAAGTGCCAGGATTACATGTCACCACCACTGCACTCTGCACATTAGGGCCTATGCCACCCCTGTATCTCACTGTACCAAACTCATTCCTAAAAGCCAGGCCACGGTGTTTACACCAAATCAATTTCTAGGCAGATCACTCTACAGCAGCTTTGAAGTCCTGTGGGATATGTTGAAGGAGTTGTTTTATTCCCCCAGGAAAACAATATTCAAGTATAGTTAGCCAACAGAATCCTGCTGGCCCACACACTGGAGGAAGGTACATGTCTCAGTCCCTTTGAGCATAGGAATGTGCTACATTGCAACAGTACGGTCTGAAACAGCTGAAGGATGGTGCTGAATGGATACTGTCCAAGGGCAGCTCACCAGGTAGACAGTGTGCCTCTTTTGTGTAGTAGTACTCAGACATTGCACGAATTCTGGTTGTATTGAAAGAAACTCAGAGCCAGACATTGGGGAAAGGCTGAAATACCAACACCACAGTCAAATCTTACCCAGCTGTCTTCCAGCATCCTTAGCCTCGTCTTGGTTGCTTCTCCCTCTGCTTTCCTAAACCTGCCTTAAATGCCCTTCTGTATCTCATCCAGGTTAGGATTAAAGGCAGGAGCTACTCCATTTGGTAGTCAGCCTTGAACTCACAGAAACACAAAGTTCTGTCTCTGGAGTTATGGGATTAAAGGCGTAGGTCACCACTCCCGCTTTCCCTGTGCTGGGATTAAAGGGGTGTGCCACTGAAGCCCAGCTGTTTGGCCTTGCACTCAAAGATCAAGAAATTCCTGAGCTATGTCTGCCTACTTTTTGACTGTGTGTTGATCTCTTGATATTCCAGGTTTTATTAAATATGTAACAGAGCAAAGTTGTTGGGTCTGTGGACACAAAAGCATGTGTCCTACAATTGAGCTACGTCTAAGCCCTGATTTTTTTAGATTGGCTGATCTCATCTTTGGTTGCTGTGGTTGTCTAAAATGGCTCCAGACTCACTGGAAGCAGCCCTTATTGGGGATGGCTTTGTTGGAGGAAGTGCATCACTGGGAGTGGGCTTTGAGGTTTCCGAAGCTCAAACCTGGCCTAGAGGTTCACTGTCTCTCCCGGCTGCCAGAGGATCCAGATGCAGAAGTCTCAGCTACCTCTCCAGTTCCTGTCTTCCACCACTACAATAACCTCTGAAAGTGTAAGCTGCCAATTATCAATTTTTTTTTTTTTTTTTTTTTATAAGAGTAGCTGTGGTGGTGCACACCTTTGATCCCAGTACGTAGGAGGCAGAGGTAGGTAGGCAGATCTGAGTTTGAGGCCAGCCTGGTTTAAGAGTGAGTTCCAGGACAGTCAGGGCTACACAGAGAAATCTTGTTTTGAAAAAACAAGCAAACAAACCAAAAGTAAAATAGTCATGATCATTTCTTCCCCTGCCCTACTGCTCCCCATCCCCCACAACAGGGTTTCTCTGTGTAGAGCTGGATGTCCTAGAACAGAGATGTGCTTGCCACTGAGTGCTGGGATTAAAGGAGTATGTTATCACTGCCTGGTCAGACTTGAATTCTTTTTAAACATGGAGTAGAGTAACCAAAAGAACATTGCAACGTGACATGTAGGTTCCTTCTTGAAATAAAACAGAAATGGGAACCTGGGCTTCAGAAATCAGTTTTGATTCCAGGGAATTCATTAAGCAATGTCCTCAAACTAAAGTGTTTAATCAGGCACTGGGAAGGTAACGGCTTTTCTCTGCTGTTGAAGGTGACTGACTGGTAGCTGATGAGCTTTGTGGAATGGTTGGGTGAGCTGAGATATTCATCAAGTCACAGCAAAGGCAATAACCTGACTGACTGCCATGTAACCAATACCCACATCCCTCATCAGACACCCACTGCTTCCTCACATCCTCAGTTTAACTGCACACCTGGATCACACAGGACACAGCTGTGATCACAAATGACACCAACTGCTTAAGTTAAGGTTTTTTTTTTTTCCTTCCTGTCTTGAGTGAGTTCTGCTTTTGTTTTTTCTCACCCCAAATAAAACCAATGCCAATAGAACAACCCCAAGCTTGGAAGTCCTTGGGGTTAAAGGATGTCAGGAATCCTATGGTCTTGGGCCTGTGCCTCCTGCCTTTGGCCCGTCAGTCTTAGCGACCCCCCCCCCATAAAAGGTCAAAAGGGACTCTGACTTTCAGAGCTGAATATAACATTCAACTACCACTTTCAAATTCTAGATAGTTCTAGGATGCCCCATGGCTTTGGCAGCATATAGTGGGCTTTGCTGCCTTGCCAAGTATTAGTATCTGAAGGCATCCTTCACTATGGGTATGGCATCTTTAGGGGTCAGTGCTATGGGGGGGGGGTGTTCATACCTACAGGGCCTCTGTAGATCTCTCATTGTGAAGATATCCCTGTTAGCAGAGATGAGCCACACAACACAGCAGAAGATAGCCATTTGCATTTTAATGGAGAACCAGTAGCCCTTTGGGTGGCTATACTTATTACAGGTGGTTCAATTTGGAAGACAAAATTGCTCATAGATGAATCAATTCCAAATACAACTGTGAACTGACCCCATTACAGAAGCCCCTTCCTTCCTTTCTAGATGCCCTGCGTCTATCACTGAAAACCAAAGCAAAAGAAAAGCCCAGAGGGCTAAGAAGGGACAGTAAGTACAACATAAAGAAAATCTACATAGTATGAAATTAGATTTTATTTTTAGCTGAAAATAAATGCATGACATTTTGCCAAAATCAAAACCAAAGACTTTTGAAAAGAGGGAGGAAGCACATCTTTATTCCCTGGGAAAACCAGTAAGGCAGACAGCGTGACTGTGACGAGGCTTTCTTCTCCTCAGGACTAGTCTAGGCAAACAAACAAAAGCCTAACTTCCTCTACTATCAACCGTGTCTATCAGGGCTGTGCCTGGTAGGAAAAAACCCAAACAACCCTCCCACCGAGTGCAACACGGACAAGGGACTTGAACCGGAGCCCTTTAACCTGTCTATATAAAACTCTAGGAGATTCAGTGAGGGTGCCACCCTTAGGCAGCTGTGTGGCTGAGGTTTTGTGGTATCGGTGGTGCAGAGGCAGCGGGGACTTTACCCTCAGGCTCTGGGTGCGGGGTGCAGCACACCCTCACACTTCACCACAGGGACGTCTTAAAATTGAATTTCAGTTTCAGCAGGTATTTCAGATTCACCTGAGCAATGTCGTAGACAATGTACCTGGAGAGGGTAGCAGTTAAGGAGCCAACCATTGAGTCCCATGTCCTCCTCACAATGAATCCCCTGAAAGTGGAGGAAGACTGGTGCCCAGAGAGCCAGGTTTACTCATACAACCAGGAGTCAGAACTCAAGTGTACAGGAGACCACCCAAGGGAAAAAGTGGCACTATCCCACATAAGCTGCCCTGGGCAGCGAGATCATACACATCCACCGGTACAGTTCCAGGACACACATTACATACAGCCAAGAAAGGATACTCGTTATACAGTAGGCAGGTGTCATTAACACCTGATGGGACCCCTGTGCCCAGGGGAACCTCTACACCCTCCAGGGTGATGCTGGCCGAAGGATCTGGAGTGGTTTTGCCCAAACCTGTAAGGTAGAAGTGTCAAGTGCTAGGTGTGACAGGGGACATGTAAGAGGGATGTGGAAATGACTCGGATACATGATGTTTACTTTATGCAAGATGTGTGTGTTTGCTGTTTACTTTAAATATCCGTCAGATGCAAACATGGAAGCTATAAAGAGAAAATCTCAAGCCACCAGGCCACCAGTGGCCTCTCTGGTTCCTGGTGCCCACAGAATTCCTATGGCATTATGACACTAAGTGTAGCCACAGGGAATAAAGCAGTTTGGCTTTGAAATGAACCTCCTCCAGTCAGCAATAAGAGTCCAGCCTTTGGAGGAACCCCCACCCCTAGCTGTTGCCACGCCAGGCTGGAAGGACAGCCAGTACCTTTGACACTGTGCTTGCCCTTGGGTAACTTGCTGATATGTGAAGCATGCTTGAGTTCGTACCTATTCAAAAGAGGAAAGTCTCAGACTAGGCCCTGGTTACTGGACTCAAACCACTATTCATCAGCATCTTTACTGTCAGATGAACTAAATGCCCACAGAACTCTGTCCACCATACACTGGAACCTCCCTCCCCAGTTTTTGGACTTTTCAGAGTCTGCAACGACCACCATGGCGACAGGGTTATTTCCAAAAGGCCTGTTTGGAGCTGGGCCAGCTGCTTGACTGAAGGTTCCCGTCTAGTCCACCCTATGACCCAGTTCACTATCTTGCTCTTTTGGTCATAGCTCACAGGATTAGGAGGCTGCCCGAACGAAGTTGGAGGAATTGGAACTTCTCTTTGAAGAATGGCCTCCCTGCTTTCCTGTTCTGCAAACAGGCCCATGCTGCCAGTTCCTGGCCCTCCTGCATTCCTTCCCTGGTTTTCATAGCATCTCTGACTTTCTCTTGAACCGCTGCCTATTGTACATACAAGCCAAGAATCCCGACTTCAGAGTCCACTAACTGGTGGGGGATTTCCATGGCTGTCACCTGGCCAAGGAGACTCTCCTTCTGGTCCACTCTACCCACCCTGGCCTCAGAGCCAGGATACTCACATGTTTCCAAGGGCAACTTCTCCCAACAGTATTAAGCCAATTGGGTCTCCCTGAGATGTGTGGCAGTAGTTGGCACTTTTGGATACCATGTCGGCGAAATAGATCCCTTTTCCAAACATGTAGCCTGTCTGGAGAGTTGGAAGAGGGACAGCTGAAAACCTTCCAAGAGTAGTCAGTGAGGCAGTCCAGTGAGTACCCACACGAGCCACTGGCTAAGGGAAGTCACATAAAAGCTTAGGACGCCATTTTCTCCTAAGCAGGAAGTCTCATGAGGGTAACGTAAAGACCTAAAGAGTTAATAATCACTACTTAGACTAGGTCAGAAATGGATACATCCAGCAAGAACCGGCTATCCTAACCCTCTGTTAAGTGGAGAGGTAGGCTTTGGAACAGTAAATGAGGGGCTGGATGGCAATCTCAGAAGGCTGTCCAGCTGGTCCTTTCTGTAACTCAGCAGGTGGCGTTATCTATTCCTTGTCCTGTTTAGGTTATTGGTGGAAATACGGAAGCTCATAGAGCTGCATGCCTGAGCTTCCCAGCCTGCTTTTGCATGTCAACATGTCCAGTTAGTCTTCAGAGCATCCCAGTCTAGACACTTTTGGGCTGGCTGCAGGCTTGGAGGATCCCCACAGCACCTGGGGCTCTGTAAGGAGATCACTGAGGAACAAATCCTTCCACATTTCCCTAGACCCGGGGTCAGCCACCTACCACAGGTGCTTCAGGCGGGGCTATCCGAAGACCCTGCGACAAGATGCCAGCAAAGTTGGTGGTCCTGGACCCGTGCCACAGCAGTCTCCGATTGTGAAGTTGCTTGAAGGGCTTGTAGCGCTGGCTCTCCCCCTCCCGCTCTATCTTAAAGATCTGGACAGACAAAAGGAGCAGAAATACTGTTACTTCGGCTAACCATGGAGGTGAATGGATGGATACCGACCACCTGTCTTGAGAACTAGAAAACTTCAACTTTGTCACATTATTCACAGGCTAGGATGGGATGATCCAATGCACATGTCCAAGGCTTCATGCAACAGGGACAAGTCACCAAAACATTGGTGCTAATATGCAGCAGGTGTGCACCTAAGGAACCTTTTCTGAGACTAGTCTCCCAATGTAGCCCAGGTTTACCTGGAACTAACTACAGCCCAGGCTGGCCTAGGCCCTTTGAGACTCCTGCCTCAGCCTCCCAAGTGATAGGATTAGAGATGTTTGTGCTCTACATCTGCCCTAAGGAACTTTATCATGCGCTTCTGCTACTCACATTTTCTTATCCTGAAAGCAAATCTGAGGCACTTTAAATAAACTGTTAAAGAGCACAGCCAGGGCTGGAGAGATGGCTCAGCGGTTAAGAGCACTGTCTGCTCTTCCAGAGGACCCAGGTTCGATTCCCAGCACCCGCATGGCAGCTAACAACTGTCTGTAGTTCCAGTTCCAGGCAAACACCAAGGCAAATAAATGAATAAA
>PVIH01018255.1:32500-39114 GCA_004025045.1 Sigmodon hispidus | reverse complement strand
AGAGAGAGAGAGAGAGAGAGAGAGAGAGAGAGAGAGAGAGAGAGAGAGAGAGAGGAGCAGTTGTTTTCCATTTTAAGAAAGTAGTAGTAGAATGTAGTGTTAAGTAGAGATATCATTGAGATATATCCTTGTACTTTCTACTTTTCTAAGGTAGATTCTTAATTCTTTAGTTTTATCAACCATTTGTTAATTTGTTTTTCAGTGACTTGAACTGTCTTGTCCATTCCTGTAGTGGGATTATGTTGTTGCATTATAAACCCACCTACTGGTTTAACAGAAAAAAAAAATGCTGATAGGTCAAAGGCAGACAGGAAATGTAGGTGGGGCTACCAGACTAAGAACACTCTGGGAACAGGAAAAACAGAGCAGAGATGCCACAGATTAGCCAGAGAGATACCATGGAAACATCACGATGAGATGGACATGAGATACTGCTCTGAGAAAAGGTACCAAATAGCATGGCTAAGCAAGATAAAAATCATAAGCTAGTTTAAGAATTAAGAGTTGGCAAGTTATATGTTTGGACCATAGGCTAATCAGCATAAAATTAATGTAAGCATCTATGTGTTACTGTGGACTGCAGGTCTGCGGGTCTGCAGGTCAGACCCTCAGGGCTAGGCCAGAAAGGCTGGGCCAGAAAGGCTGGGCCAGAAACATTACTAAGTTTACTAATGTACACTTATTACATTCACTTAATTTGAGTTCTTTGAAATAAACAAACATTAAGTTTGAGCTCAAATCCACCAAAGTTCTGATCCCTTCCTAATTCTCTTTCTCCTTCCCTGATACACTACAACCTAATGGTGTATATTGTAATACATTGTCCCCTAGGAAACTAAAAAATTCTCCTGGTCCGTTTTTTCATGGCTACAGTAGTATTACTGTTTACTATGGAGTGAGTCAAAACACTGGAGATGCCAAGCTAGCCTTTAAATCAGACACACAGATATTTATACGCGTGATATTTACACACACACGCTTTTTTTTTTTTTTTGTCAAAGTGCACAGTTTACTATAAAATCTGTCCCAGAAGAGAACTATGAGAGTATCTTCTATTCTTTTATATGTGTGTGTACTTGAAGTGTTCTCTATAGGGTTGGGCATGTCAATATAAAGTGTGTCCACAGCCAAGTAGAAAAAGATTTTTTTTTCTCCCTAGCTAAGGGCATATATGCAATCAAACAGGGCACAGACTTCATACTCACATTGATAATGCTGGATTCTCTGGAAGCCAGCTACTACAGGAAGACCCTCATGCAAGTAAGCAGATGAACTGATAATGCTCTGAAAACCCTTAAAGGTCCCATCCACAGCCAACAGTGGCTTTTTCTAGATTATACCTGAGCTTGAAGCAAAGCCTATCTATCTAACTGCAATCTCTAATCTAAGATCACAAAGAAGTGTATGCATAGTGGTAAAAACAGCATAGCCTGACTATAATGAATAATGGTAACCACACAGAAAAGAGAATGAGTGACAGGAAGAAAAAGGAGATGATTATTTGGAAGAAAAGTTCATGTACAATTGAAGCTGTGGTGATGGAGTCTATTTGGCTATCCCTAGAAAACTACAATGCTGTAAGACTCCAAGAATGCACCAGATGTAATGGAAAGCAGGCAACATTACCTTGAGCTAGAGGCGTGGCCTTTGGGCCTTGAGGCCCAAATACAGGGCATGGCCAGGCCAGTTTAAGACCAGGTGCATGAAGGCTCTCTTCCTGTTTGCTTTTTCCTGTTCTTGGAGGAAGTACTGAACCACTTCTGTGCCATGATAGTACAGCTTTCTGGGAATCTCACAACTGCTCAATCCCTAACATTAGTAAATGTTTTCCTAAAATCCCTTTAATAAATATTAAATCTTTTAATCGGTTGCTAGTGATTACTACCAACTACACACCAGGTGTTTCTCCTTTGTATGAACCTGCCAACAGAGATTTAGCTCTAAGACAAGAAAGTCTAAATATCAGCCAGTACTTAATCTTTCTTTAAAAGTTGATATAAGGCCTTTGAATATCAAGTTTTGGGAGATATCAAGGATCAACTGTCAGTGTCTCTCCTGGAAAACTGTAATTCTGTTATTGGCCTTAGAAGCTGCTCATCTTTATAGCTGGGGATGGTCCTTGCAGGCTTAAGTCTATTGGTTTCCTCACTACATACAAGCAATTTCTAATGCAGTTAGATATCATCTGACAACTGAATGCTATAGGATAAATTAAACTCTGTTCTCTGTTTTGTATGTAATCAATTAAGAAATTTGAAGGTTATCAAATATGAAAGTAGAATGTAAGGAAAAGAAGACATCTCCAAAGAATGACTGCTCCTGATGACCAGAACCATGTTTCTGGCAACTTCACGACCATTGTGTTCCATCAACTTGAGTCCACCAAATATGCCAACAGCTATTATTTAATCACCTGGCTAAGCCATAATTTTTACATAATTCCTCCCCAAACTCCTCCACGGCCTCCAAAACTACAATTTTTTTTTCTCATCTTTCCCTTGGCTCAAACTTTGAAACCTACTTCATTTCTTCCGCCCTGTGTTAGAGCCATTCTTGTTTTCATAACCTGCATGTATTCTTCATGGAAAGGACTCCCATTGTCTAGCCTTTGGTAATTCTTACTTTGTCACCTCTTTAAAAGAGACTGATCACAATGCTAGGATTTAAAAATCATACCACATTTAAACATCAATAAAAATGGAGCTTTTAGACTACTATGGTTACTACTGCTGTCTTTAAATAGCTAAGTACTCGTGGTGGTAAATATTCTCAACTTGACAAAATTTCAAATTACCTAAAAGACAAATCATTGAACATGTCTGTGGGGGAAATTTCTAGGTTGGGTTAATTGAGGTGATAAGCCCTGCTCTAAATATGGATGGCACCATGCCATGTGCTGAGATCCCTAAGTGAACACAAAGGAGAAGGTGAAGTGAGCATTCATCCTTGTCTCTGGCTCAGGACTAGAGATGCGATGACCAGCTAGCTAGCTCATACTTGTACTGCCAAGACTTCTCTCTCATGATGCACAGCAGTCAGCCCTGTGAACCCAAACTGAAACTTCTTCTCCTCCGAAGCTGCTCTTGTCAGGTATTTTGTCCAAGAAATGAGAAAATAACTAATAGAGGGAGGAGGGACTTACACAGGAAGAATTAGTGTGATTATGGGTCCCCAGATGATAAGGAAAAGTCTCTCAAGTGTATTGCTACTTTGAGATTTTTAAGCTCAGTATTTTATAACTCTAAATTCTTGAATTTGATGTTTAATTTATTTACTCTGAAAACTTAAAATGTTTAACATTTTTGGTAGTTTCATAATGGATGTAATGCATTCTGACTACTCTTTCCTCCTGTCCTTTCATATCTCCTGTCTGTCTCTATCACCCACACCCACAGTCCCTTTCCTAGATTCATTACTCTTTCTTTTGAATTGTGACCCATTCATTGTGACCAGGGCCAGCTGTGTTGCCACTGAATTAGAATTAATAACTGAAGCCTGGTGGGGCATGGACACAACAGAAAGGAATGAGTTCTCTTCTGGGAAATCAGTAGCAAATAGTTGGGTAGCCAGGTGGATGGCCCAAGTCCTTCCTCCATCTATATCTGACCGTTAATGGATTCAATCTTGTAGACTCAGGGTAGGCAGCTCCAGATGCTGTAAGCTCCTGGTTGGATGACTGTGCCTTGCTCAAAAGGTGGAAGCTTGGGGCTCCTTCATCTCCTGGCTCTGTTCTTTTGGCTCCTTACTTCTCAGGGTTCCCCAAGCCTTGCAGGGCAGTACAAATGTCTTATTTTGGGCTGAGCCCTCATCTATCACATATTCTTAGTACTCTGTACAGCCCTGAGTCTTTCCATTCAT
This sequence comes from Sigmodon hispidus, assembly GCA_004025045.1. Taxonomy (NCBI): domain Eukaryota; kingdom Metazoa; phylum Chordata; class Mammalia; order Rodentia; family Cricetidae; genus Sigmodon; species Sigmodon hispidus. The sequence goes on along the minus strand of PVIH01018255.1, from coordinate 35,256 downwards.
CATCATCCACTGGAGAGAGGCTTCTCTGATTAAGGCTGAGAGTAGACTCTGTCAATATGTATAAACATAAATATTTACAAGGCAATGACTTTATGTCAATTTAGCTAAATGATAGTCTGTCCCCCCAGGGCCTATGATCTTCCCTGCCATGTGCCCTTTAGCTTGTTCTGTTTTGATTGATTTATTTATTTTTAAAATTTATTTATTTATTCCATTCATTTATTCACTCATTCACTAATTTTTAGACAGAAAGTGTGTACAGTACTGGGCATATATTCCCTGCTCTGGAGCAGGCCTCAGGGAGCAGTTGGTTAGCGACAGACCAATAGTGCCACTATTGCATAAGTAGGCACTTCGTGCCTGACAGGCTGATGTCATGGTTTGTGGAGTTCACAGCTGGGTAAGATCGTTGATGTTGTCTCCCTGCCATCAGCTCACCCAGCATTTCCTAAGGTGATGAATGTAAACCTGAATTCCTGAATATAATCTATGAAACAAAACCCAACTTTTTGAGACAGGGTTTGAGATTTCAGGCTTGCCTGAACTTACTATGTACCTCAGATTAGTCTTGAACTTGCGATGATCCTCCTCCCTCATCCTCCCAAGTTCCAAGATCACTACATATGAGCTACCATGCCCAGCTAAGAAAATGTTTCTTAACATTACATGTTTGTAAACTACATTTATTCATTTGCGGCGGGGGTGGTGGGGGTGGGGGGGCATGAATGTCACAGTTTGTCTGTGGAAGTCAGAGGTCAACTTCTGGGACTGAGTTCTCTCCTCCACGATGTAGATCAAAGGAGCAAACTTCTTTAGACACTTCAAAACAACAGCAACGAAAAGGACTGACCATCTAAGAATAATTTCATAATTTTTTTAATTGGCCAGTTTAGCCAGACCATTTGTGCAACTTCAAAAAAAGATTGTATTTTAATTAATTAATTAATTAATTAATTAATTTCTCCCCTCCTTTGCCTCCCTCCAAACCCTCTCATATACCCTCATAAACCCTCTCTGCTCATCTCCAAAGTCATGGCCTCTTTTTTCCATTAATTATAATTGCATACATATTTGTATCTACATATATTCCTAGATATAAGCTGTTGAGTTCATATGCTACTTACATGCATGATCTTATGGCTGACTATGTGTAATTATAATGCCACACACAGATATGAGCATCTGATTAAGGAAGACCACTATAAGGAGGGCATGATACACAGTGGTAACTAAAGAATTGTCTGCATCAGAGTACCTGACATGCTGTTTAAAAGCACAAGTATTTCTCTCAGGTACTACAAGATAACAATTTAGTACTTTGCTAAATGAATGAATAAACATACTGCCAAAGGAAAGAGAAGGCTATTCAAAAATCAAGTCCTACTTGATTCCCTATTATTAGGGTAATTTTTTTATAGCCAAGTACATTTAAATTCACCCATGGTTTTTCTTATTATGAAGGAATAGACTAAAAAATTCATTTAGGGGAAACAGAATAAGAAACAATACGATGCAACGCACCTTATAAAAGTGTTGAAACATATAACACTTATGCACCCACAATTATAAACATATAAGCATATGCACCCACAAAAGAGGTGTGTTTACTTCTGGCAGAAGCATGTGAATGACTTTGCAAGCATGTAATATTTCTTTTGTAACAATTATCTATCATTTTGTAAGTTTTTTGTTTTTATATCAAATAGTCTAGCTTCTAAAGTATAATTATAAATACCCATTTTGAAATAAAATGGAGCTGGTGAAATGACTCAGGCAGTAGCATGCCAACCTTCAGACCTAGGTTTGATACCTGGAATCACATGGTGAAAGCAGAGAACCAACTCCTGAAGGCTGTCCTCTGAAACCCATATATGAATATACACACACTAAATACACTTAAAAATGACACCAATATCATGAAATATTATGTGGTTTGCAGATGTGACAGAAGTCATATGCTATAACTAAGTTCTAAAATTTTAGAAGTGCTGATTTCATACGTGTACCATGTCAGAGGAATGTTCACTTAAGTATGCAAGGCACCTCATTTCTGTTTCACTGTGTGTGTTCATGTGGGTGCCTGTACATGTATGCACTTGTAAGTGGAGGCCAGAAGACAACCTTGGGTCTATTTTCTTGGGAGCCATTTACTCGTTTTTTTTTTTTTTTTTTTTTTTTTGAAGACAAGGTATCTCCCCGAAGCTCATTAATTAGGCTGTGTGGCTGGCCAGCACACCCCAGGGATCTGCCTTTCTCTGTTCCCATTGGGCTGGGATTACAAATGCACCCCTACCATGCTGGTCTTTTTACATTGGTTCTCGAGGATAAACTCCGTGAAGTCCATGCTTGCAGTTTACTGTGCCCCACAAATTTCCATGTCCATAGCGGGAAGAGAACCCAAAGCAAATAACAACAAGTATTTACTTAAACAGTAACCAGGCCCGAGTCTAACTACTTCAGCTAGGGCTAGGTAGTGGCATAGCGCTTCTATAGCATGTACACTGCCTTTGGTTCGACCACGAGCACCACAAGAAACAAACAAAAAAATCCCAAAAACTTCACTTGAACTGACTGAAATTTTTGTGATGAAGTGAGGAAGTAGCCAGTGCTATCTTCCCAGTGAAGACACTGTGGTGTGGGCAGACTCCTGCCTAATGACAGGGCTATGACTTGGGGGGGTAGCCATTCAATCTCCACCTCTAATTTTACATTTGAAGTCATCTGAAGTTTTCTGGATTGATGCATCCTGCCTATTA
>PVIH01018255.1:17500-27500 GCA_004025045.1 Sigmodon hispidus | reverse complement strand
TAAAATGGAGAAATAATTAAAATAATTTGCATAATTATCTCTTAACATTTTTAAATTCTCCCAGACTCAAAAGTGATTCTGATTCAATTTACAGAATCACTGAATAAAACAAACTCAAGTGATAAATGTGTTTTAAAAAAAAAAATTTAAAAAATCCTCAACAATATAACACATCAACGTTAACAAAAACAAAACAACAACAAAAAAATTTGAATTCCGTGCCTCCCATCTCACCTAGAAACACTGGGGTTGCAGACATGTACTACCAAACCCAGTGTTACAGGATTTCTGAGGGTCTGAGCTGTCGTCACCCCACTGCACCAGGGCCTTACCCATCTCTCTAGTCCTAAATCACACTGAAAAATGAAAAATATGGCCATGAGGGGCTCAGCTCTACTACTGCAACATAAGCTTTTTGAGGGCAATAACCCAAGTTAGCCAGACAAAAGAAAACACACACAGCATCTAGTATCTAATTATTATTATTAGTTAACATACAAAATATTTGGTCTCAGTATAACGTTTTCAAACCAAAATTGTTGATGTTCACCTGCCTTCCCTTTGTGTGCTACCTCCACTAGAATCCTTTCCACTGTATCACATGTACCTTTGTCCCTAACCTTCCTCAGTACTTCTCGGTATCCTTTCCCGGGTTTTCCTTTCCGGAATTTTTACCCATGTTCATACTCATTTATGGACAAGGCAGGCAGGCAGGCAGGCAGACACACACACACACACACACACACACACACACACACACACGCACACACACTATAAACTATGATCTGCATATGAGAGAGAACATGTGTTTTGTTTCTCTTAGTCTGAGTCACTTTGCTTAATTTTTTATTTTGTTCTACATTGTACTTTGCTTAATTTAATACTTTGCAGCCCCATCTTTTCCTGAAAATTTCATACTCATTTTTTACAACTGAATAAAATTCCATTGTGTATGTATACCATATTTTCATTATCCATTCATCTATAGATCGTATTTTGCTGACTGCATTTCATTGCTATTATGGCTAGAACAGCAATAAACACAGATGTTCATGTATCTCTGTGGCAGGCTCTAGAATTCTTTGGCTAGATGGCCAGAACTGGCACACAGAGTTGGATCATGTGGCAGTTACATTTTTTTCAGAAACTTCCACGCTCATTTCCATTACTGGCTATACTACTTTGCACTGCATAGCAGTGCATAAGAGTTCCTCTGTCCCCACATCCCTGCCAGCATTTGTTGTCAGTTTTTGATGATAGCCATCAGAATGTCTAATTAGACAGGAAATGTTGAAAGCACCACCAACCCTTTGCCACCCATCTGTCAGTTCCATTTTCTCTAGCTCTTTCATCTTTCATACTGCTAGAGATACAATCATCTGCCTTCCAAGCCAGAAGGCAGGTGAGCGGTCCCACAGAACATGGTCAGTCTGCTGACGACTTTAAGAACATTCAACTGATGAGAGGTAGCAGACAGTACGGCCCTCTTCATCCACAAACAGGCTCTCTGTGGAATGGTGACAACCTGATGCTTCACATGTCAAAATAAGACCATTAACTAATGTTTCCATTTTCACATTTCAGAAATAATTCAAGGACTTTTTATTTCTTCTTGCTTCAGGTGTGACCGACAGACAGGTAATAACAACACAGGGGGTGATGTGTACTATTAAAAGACAAGGAGAAATTGCCAAATCACCATCTAGTGTTTTCAACTGCACATTGCTGAAAGACTTGATCCAAGTCTACACCGGTGTACACATATACACAAAATATCATTTTAATAATATTCTTAAACATACTATCTAGTTTTTAAAACCAGATATCAACCAATCATTTCCAAGAGAAGTGCAGAAAACCAAGAGTGAGATAAAAGTTATAAAAAATAGCCTTTTTATAAGTGGGACATAGGGCACTGGTGCCGCTCTTCTCTGCCAGTCAATGCTTCTCACACAGGAAGGCATCTGCTCAGGATAAAGCATGTATGGACGAGTGGGTAATGAAACACAGGAAGTAATCCACATCAAATCTAGCTTTGAAAATAACTCAGCCATGTGTGGTGGTGTGCACCTTAATTCCAGCACTGGCGAGGCCAGCCAGTCTACAAAGTGAGTTCTGGAACAGCCAGTTGTTACAAAGAGAAACCCGGTCTTGAAAAACCAAAAAAGAAGGAGGAGGAAGAGGAGGAGGAGGAAGAGGAGGAGGAAAAAAAGAAGACTCACCTATACTTTGATTTCTCCACTTTAAATATTGCCCAAATAATTAAAACCAGTGGATATATAAGAACGGTAAAAAATGAAACCAAAAAACCTTAAGGTATCTGTAGAAGACTCATTAAAAGTTAGGTTGTACTGAGAAGGCTGAGTTCTGATAGTTGCTGTGGATGTGTGCTGACATGCTGTTTATGGAGGAGCATGTGTAGACTTCTGGGAGATGGGGCTGGAACTTGACACTACTGTTAAGACACTTTTACTACTGAAATGAATGACAGACAGGAACACTGTGTGCTTGCTCAGATCATGAGTTAAGAGAATTGAAAGGAGAGTTGAAAAATTAATAAATAAAATTCACACAACAGACTACAGCCTAACATATAAAATATATATAAATTCATATGTATTAAATAATTAAATAAAAATAGAAAAAAACTTCCTGTTTCCTCTCTTTACCTTCTTTTTCTCCCCTCCCATGTTTTCTTTCTCTTCCTCCCTCCCTCCCTCCCTCCCTCCCTCCCTCCCTCCCTCCCACCTACCTTCCCACATGGACATCACTATGCAGCCAAGACTGGCCTGGAATTAGTCATGTTCCTGCCTCTACCTCCCCAGTTGAGGGAGTAGAGGCCTACATAATCACACAGGACTGAGAGAACCACCACCCCCTTATAGAAAAAACAGCATCTGCTATGTGCCAAGTATGATGCTAGAAAATTTATAAAATGGTGGTGTTTAAGTTGTCTAACACTGTCAGGCAGATGTTACCTGATTTTAAAGAGGAATAAACTAGGATTCACAGACATGTTCCTGAGGATAATGGTAGAGTGGCAAACTGGGACTCCAACCCAAGTGAAAACATACACAAATTATAAAGGATAAGACTTCGGTAAGAAGGAGAAGAAGTTATATTACACCAAGCAAAGCTAAGTGTGTGGACACCAAATGGGTGGGTTTATAATCGACATCCCCGTCAGCAATGGAAAGATGGTGGTTTTGAAATCATTTGTTCATGGCCTCAGCGGATCACATCTGCACTCAGGTAAGTAACAAAGGGGAGGAGCATGCAGACTTCAGAGACTCACATCCACCTCCTAGTTCTTGCTGCTGGTAACTATGCCCGGAACAGTTACCCTATGCTTTGCCTTATTGTTTTAAGACTTATAGAGTCAACAATCTGTCTTCACTACATAAGAAGAAACCAAAAACAAACCGAAAAACTGACTGGGTCAGATAATACCCAAATCTCCTGTTAACTGACAAGTTTTAGTCAAGTGTCTTATGTGTTACCTAAAAAAACCCAAAAAACCAAAAAACAATCATTGGCATCCCCTGAGTCTTAGAACAACAGGAAGTGATAGGGGCATCATCAACGAAACCATTACTCTATGTCAACAAATATTTATGGATACAAGACCAAACATACAGCCATGACAACAAGTGCTAATCCCACCAAAAAGTCGTTTTGCATTTTTTAAATAAAATGTGCCAAGTTACAAAACAAAAATGAGAAACTAACTTCAGATGACCCAGTTAAAAAGGTAAAACATTAATCTGTGTTCAACAGTCAGCTTGCAGGAATCTTACATGAGTCTATTAAACTGCACTGAAATACTGAAGTCCATTAGGGTGGACAGGCTGATCAGCAAGAGTAAGCAGGAAGCATGGCGGCTGGAGTGAGACAAGTTCAAGCTGCTATTCTTGTTAGTTTGTAGCCAATGGTAGGGAAGACCAACCTTGGTCCAAAGCCTAAGACACAGGCCCTTAAAGAAGCAGTGACCACGGAAGATATTATTTACACTCTATTCAAAAGCCTGGAGTTTTCATTCTTGCATTTTCTTGTAGTACATTTTGCATACATCCTGCACAGAACTAACAAATAAATACTATCCATATTCTCCAAATATGTTATTCATCAAGCTTCCTAAACAAAATATTTACTTTAATAAGAGAAAAAATGAAACAGGAACAAACTGGAAAATTATCTCATTCTTGAAGCATATTAGCATTCTCTTGTGAATTAGGAGAAAGTGGAATTCCTAAATTCTCAAACTGTGACGTAATATTGGTTTTATTGATTCTCTGAACAATTTGTGGGAGTACCAAATCATTATTTTGACAGTTTTATCATAAGGTAATAGACTTCCTTTTAGATAATTGCAGTTACCACGTTCAATTTCAACCTTCCATAGGATTTTTTCCCTAGATAGAGCTGTACTGTCAGTCCTAGATCACATTACTTTCTTTTTATAGCTACACACACACAGCATTTTAGGTGTTACACCTAATTATGGCAGCACAATAAGAATTTAAAAGCTCATCATTAAGAAGTAAAGGTTAAGCACTTATATGTTAAGACTCCTTTTTATAAAGACATATAGTGCTGGATGACATAGGTAAATGAATTACACAGCTCTGTCAGAGTAGTTTAAAAAAAAAAAGGACTTCCTTTTTGGGTATCCTGAGAAATCTGATGAGTTTGCATTTAGGTGATAACATTAGCTAACTGGAGTATCAACTTGCAAGCTTTCTGGCTCATTAAAACTATTTAACCACCAAGTCTCACAACAGAAACAGAATACTCTCCCCCAGTACAGAGGTAGTTTGGAAGAACTGTTAGAGGGTTCACTCAGAAACCGTATCACTGGATCTTATTGTGTGAGCCTGGCAGATCTCTTTGGTGTTCAGGGTCCTACTTACTGTGCCTTTAAGAGGACATAATACCTCTACTTTTCTCTTGAAATTGTTTGGACAATTAAATAGCCAAGTTGCAAAAGTACTTAGGAAGTACTTAACACATTATAACTGCCCTTTAAGTATCAGATGCTACAGCTGTTTATTTGATTTGCCTTAAGTGGTAAGTGAATACCAAACAAAGCTATGAAGAAGCATCAAAACAGAAGTGTGACCTCAGCTGCTGGGTGAAGCTGCAGAAACGTCATCAAGAGCCAAGAGATGAACTTCTCATGGGGCAGAGGACTCAAGTTAGGAAAGAAGATATAAAGTTAATTTTTTTTTCTCATTCTAACTCTGTCATGGAGTTTTTTCTTTTGATGGTAGGTAAGTGCATAAAATATACCTGGCATGAAATACATAAAACCTAGAAGCAGGAAGCACCCAAAATAAGTTTTCCTCAACTACATAGAAGGCCATCTTTACCAAATGACCATTTCAATGGAGAAAAATGAATAGCAAGGCCCCACAGTAAACACCTGGAGTTCCCAATCAATGGTCTAAACCAAACTCCAAAGTAGAAATATTAACCAATGAAAGGTGTTTTCTTATATTTCATTTTATATAAATACAGGTCATTTTTAAAAACAAAATTTCCACATTATTGTAAAATTTTCAAATCCCTTTTCTTACAAAGAAATCAAGGCAGAATGGTGATATATTTTATATTTAATAAAATCAGCCTGTGGGTGATTCTGTTCTCTGATATTCCAGTCTGATTTTATTAAATATAAAATATATCACCAAAAAGGCACTGCTGTAAATAAGTACATGTAAGCATCGTATGTACTTGAATGACTTTTTACTTCTAGATCTTTCTTAGGACAAAAGCTGTAATGGGTAAAAAATGATCTCTGCCCAGATCAAGTAACACTGTGCCATGGGCCCCTGACTCCCCATGTCTCCTCAGGCGGCTATCACCTTAGTTCTTCACCAAAGGCCCTCTCACCATCATCTTCTAACAATTTCACAACCCATTCACTTTTTAAATAGTAGAAAATTCTTTAGAAGGAAAACGAAAGGTGGGAAAATTAACTTGTTGGGAGTTTTCTAAAGTTATCAGGGTTCATAGGATGCTCGCTGAGATAGTAACACTAATAGCAACAATAATATTAATAAAATGATGAATAATTTTGGGGTTTCAAGTAACTGCTCAATGTACCCTGATCATGGATAACAGAGGTTCACTAAATCCCACTGCTTACCTGTGTATAACACACAGATGGGCTTCCTGAATGACAAAGCCTTTCAATGTGATGGTTGCAGTTAATACTTTCCAAGCATTGAATGAGCTTGTATTTTTCATTGTAAACCAGTGAAGGTAAACCATTTTTTCTTTGTCACTTGTAAAAAACAAACTATAAATATATGGAAGATAATGATAAATCATAGATAATGACTTTTATTAACAAAAAGGAAAAATCTAAAACAACTTCAAATTTGGACTCCTGGAGTTTTACCTGAACTGTCTGGAGCAGACATAATAGAAATTTTCAAAATTAGAAGATATGACATTATGTAAATGTTCTTAGATTTAAGCCTTTTCTTAATTTCTTTGGCAGCTGAAAAGCACACAGGAAGACATTTTCTACCCTGAATAGATATATAATTGGTACAAAAAGTTTGCAAAGACTTGAAAGCACCCCCTGAGAAGACCTATTCCAGCAAGCTCCATGCTCCCCACCTTCGTTGCTTCAATCTATAACATGTATTAACTACTCAGACTCTCTTTACTACTACTTAGAAGGGAGAAGAATTTGCCATATCATGCAAATAGAAATTCAGTCATTAAAAATCTTATAACTAATCACTTGGATGATTAAAATCAACTGGAGGTTCACAAGTAGAGTGAAGGGTACCCCCCACATTGAAAGATCTTAGAAAGGCTATTCCATCTATGAATGAGCCATGACTTCCCATCTTTCTCAGAGCCTTCAACATCTAATTTTATACAGTCATTCTCTAAGATAGCATCTGAAATGTCATCAGCATGCTAAAAGGTCTGGTTTTGCCTGTCCCTGTTCAAAGCTTCTTTTGGCTCTTAACCTCACATTCATTCTGGGGACCTTTTACTTCCTCACATGTCTTCTCATGTTCTATAGGCTTTATACTTCTGTCACTTGTGTCTTCTCCTGTAAACCTTAACTCAGACCTGACATTAGCAAACGGTAATGGGACAGCTTATGAAGTGGTCTTGCTCACAGTACCTGAAATTCCTCTACCCTTCAAATCATTTGGTTCTTAAGTGCTGTCAAGACACAGCCTGTGCCATGATTAATTCCAAATTATGTTGCAAGTCATTTATGGCCTAATTCCAAGTATATTTTTAAGTAAGTAACAGTTGATTTAGTAATGTCTACATTGCTCTCCTTCAATTATATTTGATAGCTTTACTTTTTACTATTTTATTAGTATATATTTATTGTATCAAATATTGGGTTTCATTATGGCATTTTTAGATATGTACACAATGTACTTGGATCAGACTCCTGTATTTACTTCCATAGGACCCATCCCAACCTTCAATAGTCCCCTTCTTCCCAAACAGGTCATTTTCTGGCTGTGGTCTGATATAACTACAACTGAATCTGTTCAATTTAAATTGGCAACATGATTTTAACAAATGGACTGGATTACTTCTAACTAGACGAGAAAGTCTTCCATTTTCTCTCTGTTCTGAGAGCCGTCCTCAATCCATGTACTCTCTTTAATTCTACCACCCAGAGCAAGTCTCTCCTCTCATTCTTTCAGCATGCTTTACTCTCTAAAGGCAAAGGCAGACCATAATTATTCTGTGTTTTACATCTTCTGCTCAATTATAAGCTTTTGGTGAGTTGTATTCCTCTTTTCATCTAACACACTAAGTATCCACACAATGCCCAGAACACAGTCAGCACCCAAACAGCTCCTGATTACTGTGGGATAAAGGACGAGAGTTCCAAATCAGGTAATGTTTCAGAATCAGCAGAAATAGGTCACTCAAAACCTAAGTAGGTCCCAACGCCTGTGGGTGCCTTCTCATCCTTCCTCTATTAAAGCCATGGGCCTACCACTTAGTGACAGCCTAGAACAGTAACCAAAACAGTTTACTTGGAAATCAAAATTCATTCAAAAAGTATAATCAAATGTCAGTAAGCCAATATAAAAAATATAATTCTTCTTTTCTGGGGGGAGAGGGAGTTGTGGTGGGAATTAACGGAATATTTATTGTGTAGAAGAGTGTGTACCCTTAAACGCACAGAAGCACTGGAAAGCATTCATCTTCAATGTAAACTACATACAACGACATTGTACCCTTTTAAATGACATGAGAAGAAAAGCAAAGAAAGGCTGTATAAAACAATTAGGAAACAAGCAAGATCATCAATTTCGAATGAAAACAGAAGTTCCTCCATCTCAATGGTGCTTTGGCAGTTTTAATCACCCTGTAACTGTGCTCAGAAATAGTCAAAATGCTTAATTTAAATTATAAAGCCAATCTCCCTATTAATAATAAAGCTAACTTTGTAACTTATTCAGTAATTGAATTTCAGAAAGAATTGAACATTTAATCTTCACCTTGTAGAGGTATTTCCAATGATGTTGCCATGTAAAAGATGGGTGTGTCTAAGACACATTCATACCTAAGACATATGCATGCCTATATTTATTGATGCACTATCCATAATTCCTAAGAAACAGAATTGTCTGAGATATCCATCTACAAACAAAGTAGGAAAGAAAACAAAATAGAATATTACTAAGCCAGAAAAAGCATGGTATACTAATATTTAGAGCAAAATCCGTGGAACAGGTGGATATAATACTAACAATAGTCAGAGCCAAAAGGGTAATGGGCTCTCCTGCACAGCTAGATACTAAAGTAAAAAAGGCTCTCCCAAATGTGGACTGTGGTTCCTAAAGGCAGAAGAGGGTGTGGGTGATAAATTTTAGTTAAGGAATGGGTACCCCTATACGGATAATAAGTTCCAGTTTACTACTGTACATTCTACAGCACAGATGAGAGAGTTGGAGATCACCATTATATATTTTATGATTAACTACAAGAGAGGAAGGTTGCAAACACAATGAATGACAAGGGGTTGGAAATCTTACACCTTCCTTGACAGAATTCTCTACAGTATTAATCTGAACCTCACCCCCTCATTTACCCATTCAATATTAAAAGTAAAGCAGGGCATAAGCATGTGCTAAAAATCAGGGGACAGTGTAAAGAATAAGAAAGAGGGTAAAATTTCAATTATTCATGTAAACATTGAAATGAACAGGTAGAGCCTCAAGTGTATATTATAACATAGATACTTCTTAGCAGGGGGTGGTGGCACACATCTGTAATTCCTACATTCAGGAGGCTAAGGTAGGAGGATTTTGAGTTAAGGCCAGCCTGGGCTATATGGTCACTTCAAAATCAGCTTGGATCACAGCTTTCCTTAGCAATTCAATCTGTAACAGAGTACATATTCCAGTTGTCACCTTCCTTCATGTGAGTATAAAATGCTACAAAAGAATGAAATCATGTCTTGATACTTGTAAGAACTGTTTAAAACAAAGACTTACTTTGAAAAAAAAAAAAAAAAGACTCCAGTGACATCTAGGGTTACTTGTAACTCTGAATGTTGCTGGCAATACCTTGCCCCCAAGGTCTGCTGAGAGGGCCAGGGCTCCATCTGATGGCACCAGAGAGCTCTTCATCCTACTTTTGCCTAGATCTGTAATGTGACAGGAAGACCTGCAATCCCATGCTGACACCATTTCCACAACAGTTATTTTAAGTGCTACCTTCTTCACTGTGATGCAATAAAAAGCAGCTGTGGAGAAATCAGCCCATTTCTACAGCTCTATACAACTTTCTGCAGACTCAGTTTTCCAACCTGTATGACGGCCTCAGGTGCCCACCAACCTGACTTGGTTATTCCAACCAGCTATCTACAACAGGAGTACTAACAAGGTTTGTATGAAGCTGCTAGTGATGGGGCCACTCATGTTTCTTTCTAATTCCTGAAATACTGGACATTCTGAGAATCAACTTGCAAAAGGACAGCACCACATCTGCAAGG
>PVIH01018255.1:0-15000 GCA_004025045.1 Sigmodon hispidus | reverse complement strand
TGTCATTAACTGTTGATGATAGCTGTTTTGGAATCTGGCTCTCATTAAGTGACTTGAAATGCTGTGTAAATTATTTTTAAATTGGGATAAGGGAGTAAAAGAGAAATGCTAGGAAAAAAAAAAATGAAGACACAGCAAAAGAAGTAACTCACGTGGAGTCTGTTCATGCCCCTGTAGAAATCTCTCCAGGATAATCCGAGCCATTAATGAGGGTGCATAGTCCACCTTCAGAAAACAGAAGTAGAAAATTAAAACTGCCGAGCTGTGCCAGCAGTTGATATTCCAATATTTTGTCAACACTGAAGATTAAGTCAATTCTAACCAACTGTAACAAGCATCATTCATTAAAATCTTTCCCACCCTTGGTGGCTTCCCTTTGTTGACTACAAGATCTGTGCTGTTGAGAAGAATAGATGTGCCATTTATAGAATCTAACATGGGAACCAACAAGGACAGTATAACTTGGGAATATACCTAAGAGGTGAAGACGCTCTCCTAATCTCAGTCTTTGTTGGCAGGTCAATATTGCTTTCCACTCTAGAACCCTCTTTTCTATCCAGTCTTCTACATGTACATTATTTTGAGTTCAATTTCAAATTCGAAAAAACTCTCTAGTCATTTTTCAAAAATTAAATCAAATGTCTAAATCATTAAAAATATGCATTTTTATTGATTCCATTTTATCTTTAGAGCTGAGATTTTCTGTAGTTCTTCACATACAAAATACGTTACATGAAAAAAGGAAAAGAAACACTTTGCTGAGATATTAAGAATAAAATATGACAATAATAACATCTGCAACATACACTGAGTTTGGTCTGAAATTTGGCTGATCAATTTAGAAAATTCAGAGCCCAGAAAGTGAACCTACTTGTAAATAAAGAATCAAACAGAAAACAAAGAACACTCAGGGAAACAGTAATTTTAGTTGATGATGATAATAATAAATCACCTACTCATTTGTAAGAGTATTTTCTTTTTCAGATTATTCATTAACCACTGATTAATTTCACCAGGAAATATATATGTTTCTTAAAGATCAATAATGCCTCCCTAATAGAAGCTGTTTTGTCCTGAATGTAAAATAGAAAATATTCATCATATATTATCATCAGGAAATTTTCTTGACAGGTATTCAAGTCCCATGCTCATACCAAAATTTTATCTTGATTTAGTAACTAGACAAAGAGGTAACTTCATTTGTATGAACAGTGTTTTTTTTCCCCCCAAATATGTATGTAGTTGGATGCCCTTAAATTCTCCGAGTAGAAAGAAATGCTTTCCACGGAGCTGCTTATTCGCAGTAACCCACATCAGGGCTGACACATGAAAAATGGTGAAATTACTGAAGGTACTCCAGCCTGAATAAGGACTACCTTATTAGTTCAGGTACCTGCATCTCTCTAATTTTCATATTAATCATGCGTCCATCTTGCTCTAAAATAGGGCCATCATGCTTCATGTCAGAATTTAGCATGTAAGTAAAATTCATAGTGCTTCAAATCTAACTTGAAAATATTTGTGTGGAGAGAACAGGATGACGGATCATATAATCACTAACAGAGGGGATTTCCTAAAATGTTCATTTCCAGGCTTGATCAGAAAAAATGGTATTAAGACATTTATGAAACCAATAATGGCTACCTAGATCCCTTATCCCATCTAAATCAAGAATAACATGGTGCTTGTGTCTAAGAGAGTTGCTGCACAATATAATGTACAAGTTACATATTTCTCATCAATTTTTACAGTTTCCACTGATTAAATATATATTGACTCATAAAATATTACCATCACATCAATTGCCACCAGATATAAGTGTATGTCCTTTAAGTATTAACCAGCATATAAACATGAGAGCCTGGATGTTTAGAAGCCATAATCTGGTACCTACCATTTCCAAATTACCCTAATACATTAGTAATCTCATGGAAAGTGTTTCCTCTGCACTAACTGGGCACCAAAATAAGAGGGGGACTCTCTAAATAACTATTTCTTTTGAGGAAGCTAAATATTGCTACATACTCATAGTAAATAGTAAATTTATTGATGTAGAGAAATATATGGTGATGGGTTAGCTTTTTCCATACAATTATAAAATGGAAGCTGAGATCATTCCCATAAAACTAAGCTCAACCGAACTATCCACTAAAAAATTGAATGAGCAGCTGGAGAGCTGGTTTAGTGATTAAGAACACTGGCTACTCTTCCATAAGACCTGGGTTTGATTCCCAGAAGCCAGGTGGTAGCTTACAATCATCTGTAACTCCAGTTCCAGGGAATCTGACACCCTTCTTTGGCCTCCATGGATATTAGGCACAACAAGGTACACAGATATCCAAGCAAGCAAAACACCCTTACACATTAAAAATAACAATAAATGTTTCTTTAAAAATAAAATTCAAATAAATAAAAGTGCTACTTTAGAAAACTTCCACCATTAATATGATCATCCATGAAAGCAAGCTCCACATCTACATCACTTTTTCCCCAGATGCACCTAAATTGCTATTAGTGCCCTGCTCTCTTCCACAGAGGATAATAACTAAAATTCTACTTGGTGCTCAGCTACGTCAAGTCCCTAAGACTATCAACATATAAAAATAACAGCAAAATGTCTGGAGATCTTTAATACTTGCCCTGCTCTAGAAATGAGAAAATAAGACACAAAGACAAACCATTCTATGTGTTATCCATCCTATCCATTTGTGAAGATGCTTCTCGGACTATTAAAACCATCGAGTAACTGATGTGTAATTGTTCTTCTGCTGACTGCAGCAGTGTGCAACAGACATGAGCTGCAAGAGAAGCCATCCTTCCTTCCTAATGCAGCATGCAGAACTTGCTGCTCTGCAACGCTTAATGTTCACAGCACAAAGTCATCTTTAATGCAAACACACATTTTCTGCCTTGCCTCTCTGTTTCCCATTATAACACAACACAGAAACGGTGTGCATTTCATGCTGTCCCTATGAGGTTTGCATAAACCATTCCAACTCAGACTCAATACTGTATTGCTCTCATTACAGTGGATAAATATTTTAAAGTTTAGGAATTAAATATTTTATTTTTCAGTAGGCTCTCTGCAACTATTGTGAACTTTCTGCGGTTTCTTCACTCTCAGGAAATCTTCAGGGCTCCCTTTTGAAAATGCTAGGCTGTTAGCTGTTTCCCACACAGGAGCAGATCAGAGTTAACAAATAAGTTCCATAAATCACTTTATATTTGGTGTTAATAAGAATATTATGTTTCTTTATGGGAAGGTACTTTTCCATAGGCTTGTATCTTTTATTATAAGTTTACAAATAGAAAAATGAACCAAGTAAATAATACACCATTAAATATAAAATCTCTCACTAAGTTTTTATAATACTTAGTATAGGTTTTCTTGGCATGCATCTCTTTACCTGACATAGGTATTTCTCATGCTAAATTAGGGCAACTAATCCTAAGAGCATGTTCGGAGCTGTTTGGTTAAAATTTCCACAAAACAAGAAGCAAAGAAGCTATCTGTACATTTACCTTAAAAGAAGTAGACTAATTATGTCAACTGATTTATTAATTTGCAAAATTCTTTGTCCAATTATTAAAAGTACAAAAGGACCAGGGAGCAATTTAAATGTCTAACACACCTCAAAATCTTTACTTTTTTTTTTTTTTAAGTTAATTACAATTCTGAGTAACACTACCCTCGTAGGCCCCTTAGGTTTAGCTCAGTTTCAAATAAGATCATAACAATAACATTACCTCATTGGCCAGCTCCAGGAGCACAGGGGCTGCTCCATTTTTCCCCACACCATTCAGGTACCTAGACAGACAAAGGCAAATGGTCATGCAGTGACAAGGAAGGACCAGCACAGACTTGTTGGTGTCCCCTGTGTACACGTTCCTCCCGGGTAAATAGTACACTTAAGTCCTGTTAAAGTGTGCTACCAGTGAAGGGAAAGAAAGGCAGCACAACAGGTTCCCTCAAACAACCAACTAATGAACGCAGGGCAGGAGGCCTCACCACACCAGTCTCCATTGTTTCTTACACTCTGAAAAGTAAGAAAACAAGGTGATTTCCCGCTTCCCATCCACAGCAATCTATGCCACACACAGCTATCACATAGGGAACAGAGTGATTTCTAGCTTCCCATCCACACCATTATATGTGGTATACAGCCATCACATAGGAAGGAAGAAGTTAACTTTCACAGTTTAAACAAAGGCATGTAGGCACCCGTGCTACTGAGACCTGACACCCCTGACAGGCAATAGGAGCCACCATCTTCCTCAGCCCTAGATTCCTGTCATAACCTCCAGCCTTCTTCACCAAATTGCACTTCAGCAGACAGCAAGCACAAAAGCCCAGGCTCCCCCAGACATGGAACGAGGGATGGTTTGTTTTAACTTTGAATGTGGCAGCCTCCTCCTCTAGGAGCTCTGAACACCCATGTTACGTCCCAAAGTTGCATAGAAGCCATGTGTCAGGACTGTGAGTTTCTTTATAATATGGATCATTTTTGCTGTTGTTAAGCGAGTGGTTGGACCTAGCAATTTACTTGTTAGGCATGGAGCTCTATCCCTAGCCCTCTTCTTGCTTTTTTGTATTTGAAATGTGGCTTAACTTAGTAGGCAGGCTGAATTTGAACTCACTATGTTGCCCAGGCTGGCCTGGGCTCCTCCAGCCTAAGCCTGGGACTACAGGCCTGAGCCAGTAGGTGTGACCAAAATCCACTTTACTTGGACAGCCCATCTCCAAGACTGTCTGCTACACTTAGCCTTCACCTGTGTTAACTGGACGTGGCTCCAATACCATGTTCTTCAGTCCACCATCCATGAGTAAGTTAACTGCCCTTCATATGCTAATGGGAAGCATCCTGTACCTCTCTCGATCAGAGAACACGGAATAAGGTATTGCCAAACTACAGAAGTCTACCTATCTATGAGATATGTTCCAACATAATCAGTAAATGCTCAAGCTAATACTCTTTCTCTCTCATATATATATATAATGCTTTCCAATGTATACATATGTTCAACATAAAGATTAGCTTATAATTCAGTGAAAGATTTATAACAGAACAATACTCTATAATACAAGTTATATAAATGTGGTTCTGTCTTTTTCTTACTGAACTTTATTCAACTTTCTTGTGATAACTGTGTGAGATAACAAAAGGCCTATATAATAAGCGGAAGTGAGATGACCGATAACCACTGTAACCTAGCTTTAGGCTACTACTGTTCTGTCAGCAGGAGAATCATAGAGCAGTTGACCACAGATTGCCTGAGTCATGGAGAAAATACACTGAAAAGAGAACTAATTTATTTGTCTGTCTCAAACTCATCTCCCAGTGTAATGCTGACAGGTTTATAAGGGAACTAGATTTCATTATCTACTACAATTGTTGCCTTATTAAGGATGTCTACATAGTGTATGCACATATACTTTTTATTTACTAACAATCAAATAACTTTTAAATCCATAAGGCAACCTAGCAAACTCATGTAAGGATATTTTCTCTAAAATGTCTTACTTGATCAAATAAACTAAAATTCTTCATTGATAGTTTTAAAAAGTCAGTAAATGGGGGCTGGAGAGATGGCTCAGCGGTTAAGAGCACCGTCTGCTCTTCCAGAGGACCCGGGTTCGATTCCCAGTACCCACATGGCAGCTAACAACTATCTGTAGTTCCAGTTCCAGGGAAACACCAAGGCAAATAAATAAATAAATAAATAAATAAATAAATAAAGTTAAAAAAAAGTCAATAAATGAGTTCTGCCATTAACTGCTAGCAGCAAATACTGCATTATATAATAACATAAGCAAGGCAGAGTCAACACCAATTATAGGGAGAGTGGTGGGATTATTACAACTCCAAAATAATACACACCAATTCATTTCCCATGTGCAGGGTCCCTCCTTGACTATAAATATATTAGGCAGGCAGCCAATGAGAAAAGAGGGACTTCAGAGGCGTGGGTGGGAGAAAACAAGTGTGAAGAGAAGAGGTTCAGGAGCAAGGGGGTGGAATGGAGACAGCCCCTAAGCGACAAATAAAGAACCTAAAACACAGCAATAGTAGTTTAAAGAGCAGAGCCCCTGGGAAATAGGGAGAGTGGGAACTTCAGCCTATATTTCTAGGGTATTGAAAATGTCTGCTCAAAAATACAATAATCAACATGTGCATGTGGCTGTGAGAAGCACAAACTCTCTAAGAGCTCCAAGCCTGGGTCCAGTATTTAACAGCACACCATCATAATGGTAGCTTCAGAATTCAATACTTAACATTCATGTATACTTCAAATAGTTTTGAGAGCTCTGGGTTAAACCTTAATCTGGGCTCTGAAAAAGCAAACATCCCTGTCTTTATCATTACAAAGACATGACAGTCTGCAGACAACAGTAAAATAAACAAAAAAATGGAAGACAGAAATAAATAATACACGCTATGATAACATTTAAAATTAGGTGAGCTGGTCAGGAAGGTGACCTTGAAGGAAGTGGTACTTGAGTCTTGCATACAGTGGAAAGAAGAGGTAAGCCAAAGTGTGTGTTTGGGGGCAAATTACTTCTACTACAGAACTGTTATTTTGAATCAAAATTGCATTTTTCCTTTTAAAAGCTGCATCCATCACTACAGTGATAATATACAATGGAAGCTCCTAACAAGCTTAAAGAAATAGGAGTTGGTCAAACAGTAACCCCAATGCACACAGTTTACATACATTCAATCAGTGCAAATTCCTTGTACTATGAGTACAAGGGCTCCTTCCTAGCTTCTGTGAGGAAGCCAATCTCAAGGCACTGATGAAATCTGCCCAAGCCAGCACAGTGATGCACATCTAAGGCTACAGTGCTGAAGGAAGGTAGATCGGAGTCAGAAGGATTACTACCACCCCTTGGTCAGCATTCTGCTCCAGAGCCACTCGGAGACTCTACCTCAAATAAGAAAAAAAAATAAGTAAATAAATAATTAGGAGAAATGCTATCTTGGAAAATACCTGATGTCAACTTCTGGCCTCCATACTTGTACACCCACACTCACACTCACACACATGCACACACCCACATGAGCATTTACATACATCCCACACAATAAAAAATACCCTTAGAGATGACCTATTTTATAATGTGTGACTAGAAGATCTGTGATCCTGAAGTCATGTATTTATTTTCAAAACAAAACAGCTGAGTTAGAGATAGAGCTCTGTAGTAGAGTTCTTATCTAGCATGCACAAGACCCAGGGTTGAATCCTCAGTATAAAAGGCACAAACACCCCTGACTCTGCCACTGTTTTCTCTCCTTTTAGAATGCTCTCTGCTTCCCGGCATATCAGTACAGTCCACTCTTATTTCTGAAAAGGGTCTGTTTACGATTATTCCAGACACCCCATATGGATAACTGACAGAGCTATGCTGTACTCTGTATACACACCTATGTGGACACTTCTCTTACTAAAATTCACACATTTAGGAACACAGTTATCTTCTGTTCCACAGACCAGATAAGAATGAGTATTGTGTCTTTTTTACACATGCATGGGCAGCTACCAGCAGGACAGTAATGTTCAATAAATGGTGCTACTGGGCATTCAGCTTTTTCTTGCTGTAACAAGAAAAGCAACCTAAGGAAGGAAATCTTCTTTTGGCTCACAGTTCGGGGTACAGTCTGGCTCTACTGCTCAGGTATGAGGTGAGGGATAAATCATGGCAGAGGGGCATGGTGGGTGAAAATAGCTACTCACCTCATGTCAGCCAGGAAGCTAACAGACAGGAAGAAGCCAGGGCAAGATGGAAGCTCCAAAGAGACACTCCCAGTAACTGGAGTAACACCCCCAATACTGGTGGAACCTGCAGACATGGCAGGTCTGGCCTCTTCAGTTACTCCTACCCAGAAATGCCCTTGTTTATTTAAAATGAGAAGAGTGTCAATCTAGTCATCTGACTCTCAAGATTAGCATCACAGTGGAATCAATGTCTAGAAACCACTTTTATCCTGCACTGTCAATATCAGGTCTCAACAATCCTTTTCTCCATGTCAACATCTTAGAAAATTCAATTGATCCCTTTCTGTATAACTACGAGAGCTCTTTTCTGAGCCAGTGTGGTTAGATGGGATGGGAGAAAGGTTGTCAAACTTGCTAATGGAAATGTCCAGATCTGACCATCTATGACCATCAATATTTATTATCAGCTTGATTGTCTGTGGAATTACCTAGAGTTGAGGGTATGAGAGTGCTGAGGGTGCTTCCAGTGGGGAACATAGGAGGGAAGACCCAACTGGGACAGGGATAACAGGAGAAAGCCAGCTGAGAACCAGCAATCCCTGTTCTCTGTGTGCAGTCTGAGCCACACCTTTCTCCCACCATGAACTCTGTCATGCAGAATACATTCACAAACCACAGGTCAGTGCATACCCTTCCTTCCTTTCTTAGGTTGCATTTGTCAGGAGCTTGAACCCAGTGATAAGAACTAGTAGCCCGATCATGTGTGTGCAAGCCTATGTGAAAGTTTGGAAGAATCAAGATAAATTTCACCAAGGATGTTCCTGTATGGAAATAGAACAGCACAGCACAAAGTGATGGAGAACTGTTTCAAATGAATACATGCTGTCTGAAAATATCCAACTGAAGAGATTTCCCCACCAAGGTAAAAAGCCAGGAACACACTTTCTACTGCTATCATGATCCTATGAAGTTTAGTGAATCATGATGCTCTCATGTCAAATACTGACTTTGAATGCTCAACAGCCATAATCTCAATAACTAGAATGTGGATTCAAAGGTTCTCATATTGCCAGCAGGAATATAACCAAGATGCTTCTAGAGAGTAATTTAGCAACATATAATCAATTTCTAAATGTCCCCATTGTTTGCACCAGTAATTACATACACAGATATCAACCAGTGCCGGTGAGTCAAGCATCAAGATGTTTACCACAGTATTACTTATGATATCAGGACACTGGGGACATATTTGGTCCTCAGAAGAATAACCTGGAAAATTCAGTCTTTCACATTGTAAAGTAAGGCAACTAATAAAAGAAAAAGGCTTTTTACAAAGTAATATTATATCACATACATTCTTCCACAATAAATACAGGACTCATAGTTGCACATATAGTTTGACCTCATCTATGTGAAAATGGATTGTCAGAAGGCTGGGATGAAACTTTAACCAGTAGTTATCTCTGAGTGGCATAATTATGGGCAATCATTCATTCATTTCTATGCCATCACAAATGTGCTTAATTTTCACAGCAGGTGGTATTACTTTTATACAGGAAAAAAATTAAATAAGTTGTTATTAACATTTCCCATTGCTTAAATATGTGTGGATAAAACACAAGTTGCCTTTATTCTAAAAAAAAAAAAAAAAAAAAACCTAGAAAATAGACAAGAACCTTTTAAAGCCAATTTACCTTGGCAAAACTCAGGACATCTGACCTGCTCATTTATAATAACTGGTGAAGTTGGTCTGCCTGAAAGGTGACAATATGGCGGGCTCCCACAGACATACACAGAGGGAAATGCCAGTGGATTGAGACATTGGGGGAGGGAGGCTTTCTCCTGATTCTATATTATAGCCTCAGTTCTGATTTTATTTCAAATGCTTTAATGCTTCACTATAACTCAGGCTCTAATATTTAAAAATACAAAGAAACAAATACATTTCTATACCCTTATGACCACCCACTCTACCAGTTACTCACTGTTCTTTGTAACTATACTTATAGTATTTTTTTACTTTTAAAGTAAAACTTTCCAGATAATAGAAAAAAATCATACATAGTATTATTTACACATTTCTCTCTCAGTGCTAGGGACTGAACCAATGTCCTTGCACACACAATGACGTGCTCTACACTCTACTGCAAACCAAATTTTGTTGTTGTTTTTATTGTGAGAAAGAGTCTCCCAGAGTTACCAAGGTTGGCTGTGAACCCAAGATCCTCATGCCTCAGCATCCTCAAAGCTGGAATTACAAGATTATGTCACTAGGCTTGGCGTGTGTGTGTGTGTGTGTGTGTGTGTGTGTGTGTGTGTGTGTATGTGTGTGTGTGTGTTTGTGTGTGTGTATACTTTTAAATTAAAACTAGCTTTTAACACACTTTTAAATTAAAATAGCTTTTTTTTTAAAAGTAGATGGTTTTGAAATGATTTAATTTTAAGGTATTTTTTTAAGAAAAATTTTTTTTTAATTTTTTAAAAAATTTTTATTTATTTGCCTTGGTGTTTGCCTGAAACTGGAATTACAGACAGGTGTGAGCTGCCATGTGGGTCCTGGGAATTGAACCCCATTCCTCTGGAAGAGCATTCAGTGCTCCTAACTGCTGAGCCATCTCTCTAGCCCCAATTTTAAGGTATCTTTACAGGGAGGTAAATAGTGTGAAAGCAGCCCTGTCGCTTTGGGAAGCCCCACCTTTCCTCTCCAATTCTTTTGTCTCCCACCATACATCCTATCAAAGCCCTGATTCCATCTGACAGCCTAGGATTATAAAATTTACAAACAAAAATGTACTTCTTTATATACACATGTTGTGCTGCAGTTCTATAAGCACAGTCTGAGGCAGGTCAATCACTGAGTCAAGGACCAACCTGGGCTGTATAATAACACTCTGCCTCAAAATAAACAATTATTTCTTGGCATGCAAAAAACAAATAACATTTCAATTTTGTTATTATCTAGAAGCCAAAGCATTTGTAGAACTATTGTAGGTCCCGTAAAATTTAAATGTAAATTTCATCAATGTAGCTATGATTTTATTCAACTATACAGACTTGTTTAGAGGAATTCTATCCAAAGGTATGGGGTGAGGAGGATCTAAACATCCTTTAGATCTTTAGCTACTCAAAACCAGGGGATTTTTAACCATGCTGCAGAGTGAAGGGCTTTACAAAAGAAAATCCAATTTCAATGGCTTTTCTAAACCTCAATTCTTTTTTAAAATTTTATAAACTTTTATTATTCAAAAACTTGCAAATAGATAAAATACTACACACCAAAATTAGCTAGATCCCAAAGTTTGTACAATATTTTGCCCCATCAGAATGGATCTCATCAACAAATCTGATAACAAATATTGGAGAATTGTGGAGAGAAAAGAATCTTAGTCAACTGTTGATGGTGTGCAAATTAATACGACCATTGTGCAAATCATTTTGGAGAGTTCTCAAAATTTTAAGATAGAACTACCATATGGCCCAGCTCTTTTACTCCTGGACCCAAGCCCAGGAACTCTGGACCCCATCACAGAGATATCTGAAGCACATGTTCACTGCTGCTTTACTCACTACAGCAAGCAAAATAACCAACCTAGCTGGCCATCAACAGTTGAATGATAATGAAAATTTGGTATATATCACTATCATTTATTCTTATTTATTCAGACATCAAAGGTGGTTACAAATGTTAGTATTAAAATCAGAACTATTCTAAAGGCCCTGTTCATCTCAGAATAATAAATAAAGCTAAAATATAAATATTCTCTGAACTATACTGTTAGTTTAATACTCAAAATTTTCTTCAAAAACAGCAAGTCCTCATTAAGAAATAGTTGTATAAAAGAATATGTCTCCATAAAGTGCTTCCTTGATGAAGGTCTTTCTTAAATATCCAACATGGCTAACCCAATAGACAGGAGACAAAATACTACACTGGATTTCAATCTCATTTTTTTCAGCTTGCTGACCTGAATAAGAACTAAATAAAAACTGCTTTGAAAACTTGTACATCTACATGTGGGGAATATACACCCATATGTATACACTCGTAAAAGATGTGACTTATTTAGTTTCAAATAGCCAAATAAGATTCAGTAATAACTGAATTCATCTCATATATAAACTGACGTCACCATTTTCTTCACACATGCCAGAGAAATCACTCAAAAGTTTATTGCCAAATACACTAAAAGTTTTCAATAACAGTCTTAAAACTGATTAGTAAGTCAATTTAATGATCTAATTTATTCATCATAATCATCACAATTAAAAGGTACTGTGATACCCTCTAGTGGGGCAGGCAGGTCATACCTCTGGTAATAACTTTCAATCGCTTCTGGAGTGTGATGTTTGGCGTGTGTCCTTTTAATATGTTTCTGAAACAAAACGCAAAAAAAAAAAATCTTAATATTGTGTCACATATCAAGTTCAAGAACAGCAAAGACATATTTCTTCATCCCAGTGGCAAGGATATGGGGCAAATGGGTAATGGCTTTGGGACCAGGGTGGTGGCAGGATTTCCTTTCCTGCTACTATATCTATGCATTTTAATCTCCTGCTTGGCTGGGATGTCTTCAGACTGTACCACAAGTACAGTATATATGTAAAAGCCACCAGGGTCATAGTAATTGAATCTAAATACGTTTGCTTAGGGCTGCAGAGGGCAAAGAAAAACTTGTTCCTTCTTTCAACCTTTGTATTAATTTTCCCTCAATTCAATTCCATCTAAGTCCTCTGCACTCGGGTTTTACAATCCAATTGCCATATTTAACCAGGAAGAACATTGCTTAAAAACAACTTATTTGAAAACTACAAAAAGTAATTCCATAGAGACTTGCCACTTGACTGACACCTGTCATCTCATGATAAATGACTCCATTTTCTGCCTCTCTTGCCTTCTGCCACTCCAGCAGTGGTCATTTATCATCATCTCTGTCAGCAATGGGAAGCGGCACTGACAGTGCAAGTCAGCAAACATTTAGCACATGGAGCCACGCAACACAGGGAAATTATTATTGTCAGAATAATAATGGTTTAGCATAATTTATTACAGGTCCACCAAATAAGCAAAGGCTAGATGTTATTAGACAGATGGATGGGTAGGCTTGGCAGGCCTCCACTGAGACGCAGGCGGTGCTTGATGTGGAAAGGAGAACATCCTCCAACCCAATCAGAGAGCTGGCAGTTCAATTACAAAGAAATAAAGGGACATTCATCATTCAATTAGGCACCTGTCAACCCTCACAAAGGAGAAAACTTCTAACCTGGTACTCCTGGGAGAAGATGCTCAGCAGAGTGGCCTGCGATTGACTGGAACAAATAAAAGAAGGACAAAGTTAATTACTGGAGTGCACAGCAAAGAAATAAAAGAGAAAGGACCTTCAAAGGTAGGCCCGCTGCCCTGTAATCCAACAGAACACGAAAACAAGTGTGGAGAAGTTGTTCCAGATGAGAACCTCACACAAAGGCTTCCTGCTGCGAGGTCAAGGACGGAGGAAGAGAGGATGGGGAAACAGAACTGGTCCTGATGCAGGAAGCATTTGGATTCTATGCAACCTCAGGATGGCTGCATCATATCTGTAGTATAAAATAGGGTTTTGTACTACAGAGGACCACAAGAAAAAGGTTTCATGCCACAAATATATGAGCTACTCTTGGGAATGGAAGGGAGCACACACTTTACTAACTGACAACATTTCCAGGTTTACCTTGTTGGCTGCCCCTGTTTCAAGGGTAAAAACACTGGTCTTTACTAGAGGTAACACAGAGCCCAATGGAGCATTCTCACCTACTAGCAAGCTCTGAAAACAGAGGCAAAGGCAGCAGGAAGTGGCAGGCTGTAGAAGGTCTCACTCCCAAAAACTACAGATAACCAGGAAGTCCCAGCACCCAACACTGACAGTGAAGCAACCTAAGAAAACCTTCTTCTGAAATATGGAGCTTGATTCTGCAACTGTCCCCTTTAGAGATGGGACAGAAAGTATCTTTCTCTAAATGTCATTGGCATCTGACTCCCCTTGGTGGACACATCCACCACTGATAATGATTATTTCTGATATAGCCTTCTAGTAAATGCAAACTGGAGACACTGCATTTTAAATAATTTAACTTTCACAGTATGCCAACACCCTCTGAATATTAATTTTTCTTTATTTATGAATGAAACCTCCCAAGTGTATCAGCAGTTCAGAGAGTTTGAATAAAAATACCTCCACATTTGTCTGCTCACAGCCAGTGCTGCAACTTCTGGAAGCCATAATGGGCTTGGCTTCTGACCCTCCCCACCAGGACCAAATTATATGAGGAGGTTTAAAACAAAAAAACCAAACCAACAAACCAAAGCAATAACAACAATCCCACAGGGCCAGCAAGATGCTTGGTGACTAAAGGTACTGACACTCTGAGTTCAATCCCTAGGACTCACATGACAAAGGGTCCAGTGAGCTGTCCTCTGACCTTCATATGTGCAGGTCATGTATGGACCCACACATGTACATATACATACATATACATTCAACAAAAATACATCGAAAAACAATTTTAATAACATAATCCTAGTACTCTGGAAACTGAGGCAGGAGGATTGCTTCAAGTTTGAAGTCTACATAGCAAGTACCAGACCAGCCTGGGCTACAGAGTGAAACTCTATCTTGGGGGAAGGGAAGCCAGGAACAGAAAGAAATACAGAGACACAGGTAGACTGGGAATATCTCAGGAACTAGGGAGGAGCTACAGATGTTCACCAAAGAAAGTAGATACTTAAAGAACTTCAATGTCAAAGATGTACTGAGAGATGACCAATGACAATTATAAATTCATTAGTCAATTCTTTCAATTTCCTTTTGAAGTTGGAAGCCATCTTTTTTTTCCCTTCTTTATTCTGTATTTAACAAAAAAACAGTAACATGAATTTAAAATGAGGAAAAGTTAACAATAACTATGAAGAGAATAAGAATCATAAGCATGGCTTATCAAGGGTGGTAATGCAAATAAGATTGCTACACATATATTTACTATGTGTTCAGCTTTTCCTCTGAAATTTTTTTTTTCCATCCCTGTATATCCTTATTCAAGGTCCCTTCCCCTGTCCACCACATCTTGACATTTTTCTTCTCTGCAACTCCCCATCCCTTCCCTGGGCAGGGAGCAGACAGTCCTATGGTCCCACTGACCCAATAATGCTTGGATCAGTCTCCACTCCTGGCCAAATCCAGTTTTGTCCCCCCTCCCTCAAGAGTGAGTCTGGTATTCCTATAGTTGGAGTGGGGTTCGAAGGGTCAGTCCAGG
>PVIH01018254.1:14925-39216 GCA_004025045.1 Sigmodon hispidus | reverse complement strand
CAGGGTTTGATTCTGTCTTTCAGAGAGCCCTGCAGTTGTTGGTTCGCTCAGTTCAAGGTCTTAGTCTGGAGCTCTGCAGATTCCCTCAGCAGGCGCTGTGGGTGTGGCCAGGGGCACAGTTCAGCTGCCCCTGCTCCAGAGTGCGCTGGGACTCTGCAAAGAGCACCCAGTCTCTGGAGGCTTATTCTTACTTATAAATGCTCAACCTTAGCTTGGCTTATTTCTAGCCAGCTTTTCTTAACTTAAACTATCCATCTATCCTTTGCCTCTGTCCTTTTACCTTTTCTTCCTTCTGTATGTAATCATTTTTACTCTTGCTCCATGGCTGGCTGTGTAGCTGGGTGGCTGGTCCTTTCCTTTCTCACTTCTTCTTTGGCTACTTCTTTTTTTTCTCCCAGATTTCTCCTTGTATATATTCTCTCTGCCTGCCAGCACTGCCCAGCCTTTCTCCTGCTTTGCCATTGTTAGACCAGTCAGGTGTTTTAGACAGGCAAAGTATCAGCTTCACAGAGTTAAACAAATGCAACATAAACAAAAGTAACATATCTTAAAATAATACTCTAAAACAGTATTCTCCTTGCACAGACTCTAAAACAGAGGTACACCAGAGGCCTGGCTCTGTATGCCCACCACTTTAAGTCTTCTAAACATGCTGGGCAGCTTTATAGAGCAGGAATCTGGGGCAAGGGGAAACTTGTTGACTTTTTTTGAGGTAAGGGAAAAGGGGGTGGATTATAGTTTAAGCATGAGGCACATAGGAAAAGCCAGCTATGGTGGTGTGTGCTCATGATCCCAGCACTGGAGAGTAGAGATAGATTTCTGGGACTTGCTGGTGAGCCAGCCTAGTCTAACCCTAGTTAGGGTTTCTATTGCTGTGAAGAGACATCATGACCTCAGGAAAACATTTAATTGGGGCTGGCTTACAGTTCAGAGGGTTAGTCCATTATCATCATGGCAGAAAGTGTGGTGGCATGTGAACAGACATGGTGCTGGAGAAGGAGCTGAGAGTCCTACATCTGGATCTGCAGACAGCAGAAGATTGAAACACACTGGGCAGACTTGAGCTTCTGAGACCCCAAATCCCACCCTTAGTGACACACTTTCTCCAACAAGACCACACCTCTAATAGTGCCACTTCCTATTACTCAAACACATGAGTCTATAGGGCCATTCCTATGAAAACCAGCACACCTATTAAGTGAGGTCCAGGCCAGTGAGAGACTCTGGCTTCAAACAAACAAGGGTAGGAGCCTGAAAAGAGTGTCTGCTGTTCTTACTGAGGACCTGAGTTTGGTTTCTAGCATTCACATTAGGGAGCTCACCTCTGCCTGTCACTCCAGCTTCAGGGCATCCAGCACCCTCTTCTGGCATCTGCAGGCACCCGCATTCATGCATACTTACGTGTACACTCGTGCACAAAATCAATCCACTCAAGGTCTATCCGACTCTAAACCAAACTTGCTTCCCATTCTGGACCATTTCTTTCGGATATGATCTCTTCTCAGCCCTCGGCTATAAACTTTGTACCGGGTGATGACTGTTTTCATCTTGTGACAGAATTCTTGACAGAGACAAGCGAAGGAAAGAGGGATCGATTCTGACTCAGGGCTCAAGGTGCAGAGTCCATGGCAGGGAAGGGACAGTGGCTGGCAGTTCCTCTGGCAGTGGGAATACAGGCCAGCTTGCTCTTATTTCTCAGTCCAGGAATCAGAAAGAGAGCTTGTATTAGAATTGGAGTTGGTGCGTATAACTTCTTAAGGACTGCCTTTCAGCAGCACACTTCCTCCGGTTATGCCTGCCTTCACACCCTTCCAAAACTATGCCACCAGCCAAGGATCAAGTATTTGAGTCCATGATCCTGTGGGGGATGTTTGACATTTAGGCCATAGCCCAGGGTAGCTACATAAGGGCTCTGGCTTTAGCCTGCAGGGGTCCGTGAGTTCCTTCTTCTTGGAATAGGAAACTAGACTTACCTCTTGCTCTTAAAATTATCTTATGTCAGGATGCAAACTATGCTGGGGTTCTTTATCACAAGCTGGGGTCTGTGGTTGCAGAAACTGAGTAAGAAGGAGGTGGTGTTAGGCGGGGGAAAGCTTAGCTCAGAGAGTGTCTTCCAAGTAGGAGCAGAGTGCCAATCTGAGGCGTTCCATGAAGGCATGATGGGCAGAAATGTTTACCAAAGGGACACATTCTTGGTCAGTTACTGGCCCTTGTTCACTGGACTCTTCCTATTTTGAGCTAATAGCTGGAGACTGTCAGTTAACCTCTCCCTGTAGTGAGCAGAGCATCCCTGACCAGGAATGTGAGGGTAACTCTCTGGGTCCCATATCTTCAGTAGCTTCCTAAGAGGAGCGTGTGGTTTGTAGAGGAGAGCCCTGGCCCTGTTCATCTGGCCTGCCTGCATTGTCTCACATGGGAGTGAGTGTACTGTGGTGCGTCTGCCCAGGCCCACTCTGCTCTGGCCTTTCTCTGGATTATCCATAGGGAATGTAGGTAAGAACTGCCTGCGGTTGGTTCCCTCTCTGGCTCCTTCCCTATGCAGAAGCCAGCATATGAGGTCAGCAATAGCGATGGCTGACGGTGGACTCCTGGGGTCAAGGTGAGGGAGGAGGAAGGAGTTCATGGTTTATTGTCCTCCTATGTAGTCAGGCAGTACAAATGGCAGATGCCACCCAGAAGGATGCCACATGTCCAGCAGGTGACAGACTCTGTTCTTGAAGCAGCAGGTAAGGTCATGACCTGTCTGGCAGTTTTACCGTATGGCTTCAGGTCATTTCACCTGAGAAGATGTCCATCATAACCTCTTCTTTCTCTCTAAGTAGGGAATGAGCTCAAAAGAGAGTGATATTCTAGGAGAGCCAAGTGGTCCCCGTATGTGAATGCCTGTGTGTGCTTACACTAAGGGACCAGTCTCAGTTAGATTGTGACTTTTGGTTTTCTGTATCCTATTTTGGAAACTTTCTCAGGCTTCAGAAATAAAACAGCTTCTTTATGAGGTTTTAGAATAAGAACTAAATGGTTGGGGAGCAGGCTCTGTCTCATTCTGCCTTTTAGCTGAAGCCTGGTACCCTTTGACCTACATTCTGCCCCCAATTCCTCCCCCACTATCCCATGAGTTTAATATGTTTTTAAAAATGAATTTTATGTTTAAGTGAGATCATGCTGTATCTGTCTTTGCATGCAAGGCTCATTCCATTTAATTAACATGCTCCAGGATCAAACATTTCTTTTTTGTTATTTTAATATATATTTTCTGTGTGTGTGTGTGTGTGTGTGTGTGTGTGTGTGTGTGTGTGTGTGCCTGCGTGTGCATGTGTGTTTAGTTATATATGACATTGTCCTTATTCCTTCATCTGTTGCTGGGCACTGGTTGCTTCTGATCTGGGCTATTGTGATGGATGCTGCAGTGAACATGGGAAGGCAGGTGACCTCTGACCTCTGACATATTGATCCATTTCCTTTGATTCCATATCCAGTCACACAATTGTTTTATTTTTTTCTGAGACCACCAAGTTGTTTTCATGGTGGGTATGTGAGTCTGCACCTCACTGATGTTCTGGAGTTCACTTTCCACTTTGTTTTTACCAATACATCTTCTCTTTCTCTTTAAAAATATTTTTGACAGATGTAAGGGTCTCTCTGATTATAGTTTTTAAAAGATAATTATCTTGGGGCTGGAGACATTGCTCAGTGGTTAAGAGCACTGGCTGCTCTTCCAGAGGATCTGAGTTTAATTCCTGGAACTCATATGGCTATTTACAACTGTCTATAATGCCAATTCCAAGGAATCTAAAATCCTCAAATTAAATAAAAACTATTTATTTGATTTATCTTTTAAATTACGTTTATATGTGTGCCTGTGCACATGAGTGCAGGTGCTTGTGAGTCACGTGATATAGGTACTGGGAACCAAACTTCAGTCTTCTGCCGGAGTAGTAGGTGGTCTTAACTGTCAAGCCACCTCTCCAGTTCCCTTTTGGTTTACATCTGTTAGTTATTTTGAGCATATTTTCTTATACTTGTGCCATATATTGATTGTTAGAATGCCTTCTTGTGAAAGATGTCTGGCCTTTTGCTCATGTGTCACCTGAGCAGTTTTCTTGCTGTGCAGGCTTATATGACACTATTCTTGGAGGACATAAACAAATGTCTATTCTCCCCAGAGTTGAATGGGAACCAGCAACAGACCAAAGCCCAACTTGAGAGCGGAGCCTAGTGAATCTGTTCAGTTTCAGGGATTTCCTAAAGTTTTTAAGTTGTTTCCTTGCTCAGTCTTGATGAGCCTTCCTTACAGGATCAAATGTTTCACCTCTCTTTAGAACGCCCAGAGTCTCCATGAGCTTCCTGCTAAGGTGAGATGTTTTATCTAGGAGTTTATTGCTGTAGTTCTTTATGAACCTTAGATATTTTGAGCATAAAACCCTTAGCAGATGTACAGTTTTCAAATAATCCTCCTTATCTCATGGCTTTTTTTTTTATACTTTTACTGTCTGCAGATGCTTTCTAGTTTGATATAATTATATATATGTATATACATATATATGAATATGTGTGTGAGAGAGAGACAGAGAGATTATATATTACCTCAATGTTTTTTAAACAAAATATACTCCATTTTTAATTTTCCTCCTTCACTTAACATTTATCTTATTTCCCTCACTTACCATTACTAAGCATTAGGTCTATCTTCTCAAGAGTATGTGACTCTTCATCCTTTTCAGTGGTTACATTGTATTCCACAGTGCAACAGTGTCTAGTCCCGTTTCTCTCCTCTCCACTAATAGACATCTAGGTTATTACCAGTTTTTAAATGTCACAGGTAACACTTCATGGTATGGTTTTAAATTTCGATTTAGAAACTTTTCAAACTTGCAAAGTAGTAGAGAACAGCCAACTTGTAATTAGAAATACTATCTAGAGATTGTAAATGTTGATAGTTTCTTACTTCAATTAAAGCCAAGATAAAAACAGATAAAATAGAAGTCCCCTTGGGGCTTGTTCCCAAAGGTCACTGCCTGAAGCTGTGGTCTTCTTCATATAGGTACTTCTCATGCTTGTATAACTAAAATATTTATTAATGAAAAGATGTAATCATTAATGTGTGATTTTTATGTACTTGAGCAAATAATATATGATATGTTATAAAGTAGAATTTACACCTAACACTGATTTTTTTTTTGAAAAAAAGCTTCAAAAATTTAGAAATACTGCATCTTCACAAGATGTTGCAAAAGCTATGAGTGTCTTGTTCCTGTCCCCTGGCTCGTCTTAAAGCCACTGCCCTGTGCTACTGAATTCAACATAAAGTCACAAGCAAGAAACTGACCCATTGCTGGTTAAGTGAAAACTAGTACTCAGATTTAGTTGGTGTCTGTATGTGTTCATTTTTCATGTGTGTAGCTCGGTGCATTTTTCTCTCCCCTTCTTTTCTCTGCGTTCTCTGCCCCTCCTTAGCCTCTTGTCAGTCTCCCCCTCTCCCCTCTTCTTTTTCCTCTTCCACGGTCTCACTTTGGAAACTGAACATGGGTCTTGCACATATTCAACATTTATTTTATCACTATATCCTAAATGTGCATTCACGTGCATGCATGCACACACACACACACACACACACACACACACACACACCACTTAACTAAATACACCATACCCAACTGTTCAGCTTTATTTCATCTATTGATTTATGTGACTGACCACAATGGAGAGAGAAATCTGTTCTGTTCCCAGCATGGAGTCTTTAAATAACCTGATTATAGTTACAGCCCATCCCTCTCTCCTGGAAACACTAATTTATTCTTCACTCCTATGACTCTACACAGTTACAGAGACACAGCTGCCCTTGCTAGCACCCTCCCCAGGCTGGCCTGCCAGTGACTTCACCCTCTTCCATCGCAGGGCTGTGCCAATTTGTTAACCATCCACTCACAGAAACAGAACATGAACTTCTTTCTTTCTTTCTTTGTTTCTTTCTTTGTTTCTTTCTCTTCCTTTCTTCCTTCCTTTATTGTTCTCCTCCTCCTCCTTTCTCCCCCCACCCCTCATGTGTGTATGTGTCTTTCCCTCCCCTCCCTCTCTCTCTCCCTCTCTCCCTCCCTCCCTCCTTCCCTTTCTCCTCTATATGGCTGGAGTTTTGTGTGAATGTATGCTTTCATTTCTCTGGGATAAACTCCCATGAATGTGTGTGCACTGGGTTTTGTGTGTTTGTGAATACATGCAAAGGTAGATTTACATTTGTAAGAAAGCTGCTTTTAGCCATTTCATCTTTTTTTCTTATATTTCTTATGTTTTTATCTTATATTCCACCTGTGACACGTAAGGCTGCTGTTGCCATTCTTAGACTAAAGTCACTTTATTAAGTATGTGATGATGTTCATCGTGGTATTAATGCACATTTTATAATGGTGAATAATGCTGAACACTTTTTAAAATGATCTTATTTCCCAAATGCATATCCTCTGTGTAAAAATTTTGATTTATGTTTTATATCCATATTCTAATTGGGTTCTGTTTTTAATCTGTCTTTTAAAAATGTGTGTGTGTTCATGTGTTTATGTATAGATATGGGTGTTTGTGTGCCACTGTGCATCTGTGGAAGTCACAGGACAACCTTGGATATTGGTTCTCACTTCCTGCCTTGTTTACCACAGCATAAACCAGGAGACCTGGCCTGAGAACTTCTGGGATTCTCTTCTCATTACATGCATAGCATGCTGGGATTACAGACACAAGCCATCACATCCTGCTTAAGTGGGCTTTGAGCATCCACACTGCAGTCCCCATGTTTTTGTGGCAAGCACTCCACCCAGAAAGATGTCTCTCCAATTTGCTTTTAGCTCTGGGAAAGAGTATATTGTTTACTGTCTTACCAGAGATGTGTGAAGACCATCCGCCTTCCATGTTGCTATGACCACTTGGCAGGGTTAAAATTCTAACGTTTTCTCAGTCTGATGGATAACAGTATTTTATTTTGGTTTCATTTGGCTTAAGTGAAACTGAGGTTTGACTTCTTTGTTTTTTATTTGCCTTTCAGATTCTGCTTCTGTGTATTTCTTCCTCATGTTCCTTGCCCATTTTGCTACTAGGTGAATCATCTTTTCCTGGTACATTATTTGGCTTGTCAGTTGTCTTTTTTTCTTTTAAAGTATTTCTTTTATTTTTGTGGCTTATAATTACACCATTTCTCTCTTCCCTTTCCTCTCTCCAAACTTTCCTATAGATCCCACCTTTCTCTATTTCAAATTCATGGCATCCTTTTTAATCACCTGTTGTTATGTACATATATTCCTAAATACATAAATTTAACCTGGTCAGCATGTGTAATGTCATTATTGTTATGCGTATGTTTTCAGGGCTGACTGGTATTAGTGTGCTTGCTCATTACTAGGGAAGACTGTTTCTTCTGCTCTCAAAATTCTTCAGATACAGGAAGTTCTTTGTGTAGGAGGACTGAGACCCCATGAGCCTTCTCCTGACCATTTTCCATGTCTATTGCTTTTGTCCTTGTTCAGCTAATGTGTAGGCAGCCATGTTAGTTAGATTGTATGTGTGTAGCTCTTGACATTCCTAGAAGACAGAATCTCTCAGCAAACTCCCCTGTTCTCTGGCTCTTACAGCCTTCCCATGCATCTTCAACAGCAACCTCTGAGCCTTAGGTGGGACTGAGCTCTACATCTCTGCATTTTGATTGGTTGTCATTTTCTGTAATGATCTCTGTCTGTTGCAAAGAAAAGTTTCCTTGATAAGGGTGAGGATTATACTTTTCTGTGGATATAAGGGAAGATATTTAGCATGTAGTTAGAGATGATCTGATTTAATAGAATGGCAGTGGTACATTCTCCTCCAGGATCCCTGACACTACCAGCCCTAGGTAGTTGACTAGCTTTTCAGTACCAGTCATGATTCCCCTTTTGTTGAGTTGGTCTTATGCACAATTAGAGAACTGTTGGTTACCACAAAAGTTTGCATGCCACAACTGCACCTTAGAGTTGTCATGGTCATGAGGTTCTTGTTGTGGGTCATGGATTGTCATAGCTGGGTAGTGTTAGGAGCTTGTACATATTTTGGCATGGCTCACATATACCCGGTTATCTGGCAGCAGGTTTCTATGGATGCACATGGGAACATGGAATACCACAGAAGGCAGTGACTGATAGCAGGAGACTCTTAACACTGCTTCTATGTAGAGAAGAGCTTTATTGTCAGATGAATATGGTTATGACTGACAAAGAGGTTATGACTGTAATAGCAGAGAAGGCAAGAAGAAAGAGAAAGAGAAAAGAAAAGGAAGAAGGATGGAGAAATGAGAACTCCCAAGAGAGGACAAAGAGAGAGATGCATGCGGGAATCTTGCTTTAAATGGGGTTCGATGTCAGAGCCCAGGGGAGAGCGTGGCTTGACGTCAGAGTTCAGAGGGCATGGTTCTCAGAGACTAACAGTTAGGTCTGTTGGTTGCTTCCCTCTCTTGGAAGCATGGAACCTTCTAGATAGTCATCTTTTATCTGTATAAAGTTTCTGCCTAAAATATAATTGTTCTTAAATATTGTACTTGACTCTTTTGAGTCAGTATTCCTGGGATATTTTTCCATCTGTTTTGTAAGTCTTCCATCTCTCAGTTACCATATTCCTGACTCTTGATTTTAACAAAGTGGCTCTGCCATAGAAACATCTAAGTCTTACCTAGTGCAGTCTGCATATCACTCTAATAATCTGCAAGCAGGGTATTAGCTACACCTGTGTTATCCTAAGCAATTCTCCCAGCTTCCTGTGAGGAAAGAATCACCATTATGCCATGATAAAGCTGGGAACATCATGATGAGGTGCCTTACATTTAGTAGGCGGCAGAACTGGCTCCGTGCTCTCAATAATATCTACCCCTTTGTGAAGAGCAGTGTCTTTTACACCTTTGTTCTTTTGGAGGTATCCAGACCACTTTGGGTGATTTGATTTTGTGTTTTCTGTTGACTACTTTCTTCTTCTTCCTCTTTTCCTCCCTCACTTGGATCAGTTCCATTTCTCTTTATTGATTTGAAGACACACTGTTATTTTTTTTCTGTGCTTTAGATTACATCTGTATATGCTTATCTTGAAGTTAGTCATTTTGGGGGCCTGCAAGATGGCTCAGAGGTTAGAGGTGCTTGCTGCAAAAGCCTGATGGCCTGAGTTCAAGTGTTAGACCAAAGGTGGAAAGAAAGAGAAGACTCTGTCAGCTTGTCCTTTGACCTCCATGTGTGGTACTCGGGGACACCTCAATGCCCTCACAACTATGTGCATGTGTCCATGCGCAGACACACACACACAGTAATAATAAATAAAATTTAAAACACTAATCATTTTAATGTCTTCCAGAAGAAAACAAGGACCTTAGAATTCCTCTGTTCTGGAACTCTCTTATCTATAACATTCTTTATTCTTCACTGTCTCTTTGGGTTTTTTTTTTTTCTTTGTAGTTAATACTTCACTTGATTTGTTAAAGGGTGTCTCACCAATTCATGGCTCAGCATATTTCTTTGTAGCTCACAGCTTACTCATAGTCTCTAAGGAAACAGATTCTGTCTCAAGGAAGTCTATCATGGTGGAGTCTGAGGATGGCAAGCTCCAATCTTTACATGCTTCGCTATGTCTTCAGATTCGGATCTCTGCTTAGCTGAGTATTTACTTTACACTGACATTTATTCCTCTTGATTGATCTGTTCATTGAGTTATTTATGTTTTATTTTTAATATATCTATGCCTTTCATTCTTAGAATTCAGTTTTGCTTTCAAGTCTTCCTTTTTTTTTAAAAAAAAAATAATATCTTGCTGATTGTGGTGACACACACCTTTAATTCCAGCACTCAGGAGGCAGAGGCAGGTGGCTGTCCATGAGTTCAAGGCTAGTGAGACCATGTCTCAAAATCCAAGTCAGGATAATGTTTTGTTTACTCACACTAACTATAGAAAACCCCACTCTTCTCCTGTGGTTTACATTCCTGCCCTTTGAGCTTGACCACAATGATGGCTTTTTGGTGGCGGTCCCTTGGTTCCCGCAGGATGTGACAGCAGAGACAGTGGCTTTGAGTTTATTACAAGGAGATGCTAAGTTTGGTTCTGACTCTTCTCTGACAGCTTTGCCTAAGTCATGGGAATGGGATTGGTTTTGGCTCCCCAGCTGTGTGTGGCACAGCCTGGGGTTCCAGCCTCTCACAGCATCAGACTCAAGTGACTTTCTTTTTATCTCTGAAGCATGGAGTAGAAGTCTCTGTGTGCAGGCAGCCTCTCAAGAGCAGGTGCCTTCCTCAGGGTAGGCCTGGTTATGCATAAGGTTTGGGGACTTGGGTTTCTCTCCTTCAGCTACATTAGCCTGGGTTCCTGTTGGACTTTGCTTCCCATGTCAGATTAGTGTGTTTATTAAATGTTTTCATCATTATCCAGCACTTTTGTGTGTATGTAAAAATGAATCATTTGCCCAAATTGACTTTAGCAGTCTGCCCATTGATTCTAGAGGCAGCTAGTGTCAGAGTTAGGAGACAGAGAGGGTGATCAGTTAAACATGTGTAGGAACTGGCCCTCTGTGGCCAAGGATGACATTGCTGTCCTTACCATCCCCACAGATACTTTACTTAAGCTTAACGTGCTTAATTCTTTTTTTAATGAAAAGCATTTAATTTTTTGTGGACTACATTAGAGTGAGTTTGAGAAATAGGAAAAAAGATGCCTTGTGTAGGCATATGAGGGGGCTTCTTTCAGCTTCTCCTCAGTAGGATTCTCCTGGAGGCATTGGGGGCCTGTTTGTTGTCTAATGGTTTCCTCTAACATTGAAAAAAGATTTGTCCTGCAGAAAGCTCCTTAAGTAGAAAGATAGATAACTCAAAAATGGCTTCAGGAAGTCCCTGAAACTGACCAGATTCACTAGGTCCTTCCCTGCCAGAGTAAACAGTAAGAGATGAGACTCGGCCTCAGATGGAAGGAGGCTGCACTGCACAAAAGACTCAAACCAGCCTCACTGTCTGGAAGAGGTTTCGACCAGAGTCACTTAGAAAGCACACATCTGGTGAGCTGCCTGCAGGCTGTGCAGTGTGCCCCAGGTTCCCAGCCTTATGAGCTGCCGCCCATGCTGGGGTGGGATTTGCTGATACAGCTGTCTTAGAGTCATTTCTGCTCCTGTAAGTAACCCAATAAAACTCATTGGTTCTTCAAGTTGGACTTTGGTGGTATCCATACTTTGGTCTGTCATGAGATCCCTATCTGGGGGAGCAGATGTATGCGTTGTGTCTCTCCAGGAAAAGTCTTATCACACAGCATAGTTCCACTACAGCTGGCTGTACAGATACCCAGAGAACTGGAGTGGATGCAGTTTTGTCACTGAACACATGTGTCAGGCTTGTTCCTTACAGCTGTTATTTCTGAGGCTGAAGCCAGCCAGGGTCTTTCTTCTCCGGTCCCGGTGTATACCACGGTGAAGGCTGTCAGGATTTATATGAATCAAAATGTGGACTCTTTTCTTAAAACAAGCTGTTTGCTTCATAGTCTCTAAGGAAACAGCTATTCACTGCTCTGTCTGATTTTGGGGCACTGACTTCCTTTGGCTGTGGAGACTGAGGATGATCCCTAATGTGCCTGAGTCCTCTCTGCAGGAAGCTTGGGAGAGCATCGTCCTAGTGAATAGAACTTCAGTTGCAAGTATCTGGGCTTGAAGCTCAACGTGTGTGTGTGTGTGTGTGTGTGTGTGTGTTGTGGGTGTATGCATGTGTGTATATGTGTGTGTGTCTGTGTTGTGTGTGTGTATGCATGTGTATATATGTGTGTGTGTGTTGTGTGTATGCATGTGTGTATATGCATGTGTCTGTGTGTATATCTGTGTATATGTACACACATATATGCATATATGTACATGTATATGCCTGTGTGTGGAGGCCAGAGGTTGACGTCCCTTATCTTTTGTGGTATCATTCACTGAGTCTGGTTGGCTAGTCAGCCCTGGGCCCTCCTGCTTCTGCCTTTCTAGTGCTGGGATTACAAGCTTTCAGGTTCTCAACTCATGTTTGCCCTGGACCACTTTACCCACTAAACTGCTCCCCTGCCCCATGAGCTCACTTTGCTTGTTACAATGATTTTTTTTAAAGCAGGATAAACATAGATTTATTATGAAAAATTGAGAAAGCTCTCCGGATAGAGTGGGAGGAGCTTCAAGGACCCTTAGGGAACCTTTAGAATGAATCTTCCTTGTCTATAAGCGGACAGTGGGGCTCTACCTGTAGATGTGACATCTGTTGTCATTTGAGGCCGCCTCATGGTATGCAGGAGGTGAGCTTGGGAAGTGGCTGTACCAACAGCCTTCTTGCCTCCTGCCCGTGAAGGTGGCTTGCACTGTGGGCCCCTCTGTACAGGGTCACAGGACCCATCAGACTTGGAGGACGACTGTCTTTCTCCTATGATGGTTTCCTGGACGAGCTTATTGTATTCAAATGAAGGGGAGAGCACAAAGCTTCCCAATGGTGGGAAAGCCATGTGTCACCGGAGTCAGGGATTAGGATTAGTCCGTTCTCATCTCTCCTTCTTTCCTCCTTTTCTGGTGGAGACAGGATGATGTAGTGGAAAGAGAAGAAAATCTGGAGTCAGACTGACCCAAGTCCTCTGGCCAACCTCCGCTGCAGCTGGCCGGCGGGTTGTTTAGCTCTGTTAACCCTAACCCTCATCTTCCTGCAACCCGGGACGTCACTGGCCCTAAAAGATGTTTGTGTAGATTCCTGGTGCTTTAAATGACAGGTTTGATCTAATCGCACACTTACTGATCTTTTAATGTCTTCTTGCTGCATCTTTGGGCAAATTTAAACTTTACATGATGACTCCATGCTGAAGTCACCCGTCTGCTCATCTGTTCCCCCCTCCTGGCACCAGTCTGACTTCCCGTCTCTGTGGGAATGCAGGAAATTTCTTTTCATCCTTTACATCTCTGTGAGAAGCCACATTTTCCACATTTCTTCCAAAGGTTTTGTTGCTCCCTGTCCACCCCAGGCTGGTGGCATGCTCCTCAGACCCTAAGTGTGAGTGACACCAGGGTGTGCTGTTTAATATCACCTTCCCCAGTATATTCAAGGTCCTCGCAGGCAAGACCCTGTTTCTCTGTATGTATCTTTACCACCAGGACAGTCTCGGACCAGGGATGGCTCTGGGGGATGCTTAAGGACCTAAGGTCAGTCTTAGAAACTCAGTCACAAGAGCCTGGGGCATTGCATGCTTGTAATCTTATTCTGAGGAGCGCAGATGACAGGTAGGTCCCTGAGGTTGGCTGGCCCGCCAGGTTGGGTGAATGGGTAAGCTCCAGGCTACTGAAAGAACTTGCCTCAATCAAACAAAGACAACAAAGATAAAATCCCAAAGTAGATGGCCCTTTAGGAATGATATCTCTGGCTGTGCTGTGGCCTCCACAGGCATATGCAGACATATGCACCCTTACACACACACACACACACACAACCAACTAGACACATGCCACCATGCTAAAATATGGTAAGTGCCTGGTAAATATTTGTTATATAACAAAGAAAGACCAGAAGCAAAGACCTGGCTCAGGCTTGATAGTAAGTTCCAAGTCAATGGCTGTTTGCCCTCACACAAATCTCTCCTCTTGACAGCAGTGTCTTCACTGTGGACAGTGGAAAATGGTCTGTGGCTGATTTCACCAAGGAGACATTGTTCTCTGACTAGTGGACCTCAACTTTAAACCATCCCAAAATTTAAAAAAATATACCTGAAGTTTTCAAAATGGTGTCCCAAGAATGCAGCTGAAAAACTCACCAAACTGGGCAAAAATGGAGGTTGTAGCCCAGCTGCACTTGCTTATAAGGCTTGATTTTTTGAAGACGTCTCACATTGGTGCTCAGTTCTGCAGTGTCTGTGAGCTAATACTCTAATTGCTTCCTCTGCCTTTATTTCTTCCATTAAAGAGCAAGTGCATCATGGAAAACCCTAAAAATAGCACCTGCCTGGTTTATAGAGAAGGGTGTTTGTAACAGGAATGAAGCCGCTTTTTAGCTCAGGATGTCTAAGTCCCCACATCAAGCTTTCTTCTGGGATGGAGCCTGCCCAACTTTGTTAATACCCAGCATTCTCTGTTCCTTTGAGCTTGTGGATGAGTTTGTTTTTATGCTATAGTCATAAACCCCCAGGGCACTTTTAAGTTGAGGTGTCTTTGAAGCTGCTATGGGGAAGAGGAAAGATGGGAACACATAGGTAAGGGTAGCAGGATCTGGAGTGAGAGTGAGAGAGTCAACGCTTTCTTTACAATCACATGTGAGATGATGTGGTGGAAGCTGAGTTTTTCTCTTTGTCTATGTGTGTTTTTAAATGATGAATAAAGCCAGTTTGAGGGATGGGGAGAACTCTGGAGTCATTCCTAGAAGGCAGTTCTCCATATGCCTCGGGTGCCTTCGGCTGCTCGTGGGAATGTGCCTCTGGGCCCTCCTGAGCAGACCTTTTCAGGATTCATTCTGATCTCAAGAAGGATCATGAATCCAAGCTGGTGTTTTCTGAAGGAGTCTCATGGCAGACCTGTCTGAAGGCTAACTATGCTGTGTGGCCATGGAGTTCCCCCTTAGCCTCAGCCTTGGGCTTTCCAGCCCTTCCTCTACACGACTGCCCTGTTAGCCTCGCAGATCTTCAGTTCATGTCCTGTACTAAAACTTGTCACCTGTGTCCCAGGGTCTCATCAATCCAGCTTAATCTCAGGGTGTTCTCCCTGCTGCCTGAAACACAGTAGAAGTCCACCTGCATGCCTCAGCCACTCCTGATTCTTCCCACAGTGACCTTTTGTGCTTCCTGTCTTTAGCATGTGGCCATTTACACACAACTTTTTGTGTATCAAAAATGCCCTGTGTGAGCCTCTGCCTTGCGGCTCATCTTTCAGAGGAGAAGTTGACCACCTATCAGGCAAGTGCACCTTGCTATCTCTGCCCTCCTCACAAGTTTTCCTCTTGTTGTATTATATTATTGCTCCCTGTTTATATGTCTCTGTTGTTCTAAATTACCAGTTCCTTGGAGGAAGCTTCTCATGGCCAGCTGCCCATTGAACTTTTTTCCTTAGAACAAATAGATTCTGTAGGATTCATCCCTTTCTCCTTTAAAAAAATTGACTTTATCAGTTCTATTTTACTTCTCCAGTGATTGGTCTGATTCTTGAGGAAGTCGAGGGTTTTCTAAATCATTGCAGTTTTATTTGGAAGGATATATTTCTAGAAGATTCCACACACCATGAATTGACAGTGGAGACTTCCCTGATTTTTCTCAATTGCCCAAAGCCCTAGTTTTGAGCATAGCCTCAGCATCCACAAGACTGTACAGGAGCAGCCATGCCTGCCTCTCTGCTCTCATCTGATCTGGGGGCACTGCTGTGGTGCTCACAGCTTTAGTTTTCTTGTTCAGATAGGGAAACCAAGGCCTAGAGAGCTTGCCTTGCCTGAGGTTGATCACCTGTGAAACCCAGGGCTGGGTCCCTGGCTGAGGCTCAAGGATGGGCCTGCAGAGGCTATATTGTGACCAACTTCCCGATGTTTGTAGATCTTTCTCAAACGGTGTCCCCATCCATCCCCTCATTTCTTCCCTCTCCTCTTGTTTGTCATCTTCAGTGTCTTTTATACATTTCACACAATGTTCTTCCCTTCAGTGCACACTTTTAATCAAGTAGGTGTATTTTATCCGTTATGAAGGGAACTCCCAAACAGTGGGGGTTCCCATGCAGACCATGGATTAGGCAAAAATTATACCCAAACACCTGCTTTCACAGAGAGCTCTTTCATTAATTGGGAGAAAAAGTTAAAGTGGCTGCTTTCTGACTCCGGCAGAAGAACGGCATCAAATGACCTGTAGATGTCATTCTTAAGAAGAGAAAAGGGGAGGTCTGGGTTAGAATGGGCTGGGGTGTGGTGGCAGAGGAGACGGAAGATGAAGGAGAAGGGAAGGGGACAGGGGACAGAGGGCAGGGGTGTTTGTTTGGGTGGGATAAAGGACTGTCTCTGGATAGAGGGGAGACAGATGTGGCTATATAAATGTAAAAGGGGAATCCCTTGTGAGGTGAGGTGTTTACTTTTAATTGAGCATGTTAGTTAGCTGAACGAAAAGGGCGTTTTGATTGCAGGACTTTGGTTGTCGGTCTCAGGAAGAGGAAGTGGGCAAATAAGTGAATGGGCTTTGGTGGCAGCTTTAGGAGTGTTAGCTAATGGTTTTTAGCAAGGCAGAGGGAACTGGGGAAAGGTAAGGCCTGCCAGAGCCACATATTGGGTGGGCTAGTGGCCCTTCATATTACAAATCTACTTTTGAGCAAAATGCCTACATTTGTTGAACCCATGTTCTTATGGTGTGGTCCTATTCCTCGACATAAATCTGTGTTGCCTGGGATGCTGACCACTGACCGTGTGTGGTAGCTGAGTAAAGGAGATGTGGTGTCCCTGAGTTGAAAGGCCTGTGAAATAAACACAAATTTAGTATGAGGAAATGTAAAATAAATCTCACTAGTCATATGTTGAATTAGCGTTGGTGTAATATTTTGGATATACCCACTAATTAGAACAAATGCGACTATAACTTTGTCTGTTTTCTGTCACTTCTTTTTATGTGGCAGCTAGAACATGTAAACTGTACAAGCATCATTTATGTGGTTTATATGATTTTATGCTGTTTCCTGCTGGTTTAGTTGATGGGATTTTAGTCTTGCCCTTTTGACCTAGATTTCCATCTTAGCTTTTCCACTTAATTAACTTCATACTTGTCTTCCATGAAATGATGTTTTTCTTGTCTATAAAATGAAGACGAATATCTGTTTAAATGGTCCAATAAAGACTAAACTGTATTAAAGCACACAGTCCAGACCTTGGCTGGGGGTGTGTGTGTTGAAAATATGCTGGAGTTCACCTTGACA
Organism: Sigmodon hispidus; assembly: GCA_004025045.1. Taxonomy (NCBI): domain Eukaryota; kingdom Metazoa; phylum Chordata; class Mammalia; order Rodentia; family Cricetidae; genus Sigmodon; species Sigmodon hispidus. Next base: position 22,325 of record PVIH01018254.1, on the reverse strand, counting down.
AGGGTTTCTGTGCTGGCCACACAACTTAAAAGTTTATGGTTTGGGACAAATTCATTTACTATTACACATGTTAGTTTATTCTTGATTATAGAGGGTACCTCATGGAGTTATAGGGGTTAAACAGCATGCAAAGAATTTGCTCATTACTAATGGCACTTAGAGCAAACCCACAGTAAACTTCAGCCATAACATAATGCACCATTCCCAGGCTCATGTACCTGTGGAAACCTTCTGACAGCCAAGTGGTCCACCCTGACTGGTTTTATTTCTCCATGGGAGAACCTGAGATGGCCTTAACATGTGCCAGTCTCTCTTGTCTATGTCATAGTTATTATACTGTTCTAAGAGCATTCATGAGATTATACTTTGTCAAGAACTGCACCAGGAAATTGAATTTAGGCTCTCGAGGTGGTACATGCCCCTCTGTGTTTACTACAAATAGTTTACCATAGCTGATGCATGAAAGCAACCTTTGGGCATCAGTGTACAAGTGGACAAAGAAATATTTAACCATATGTTTTTCCCTACAGTAGAATATTATTAAAGTACAGTTAAATCCTGCCATTTGCAATAACACAGGTGAACCCAAAAAGCTATTGTTTAGTAAATAAGCCACACAGAGAAAGAAAAATACTATATGCTTGGACTTGTATGAGAAACCTAAAATAGCCAAACTCAAAGGATAAGAGGCTAGAAAGGTGGCTTCTAGGGGCCTCAGGCAGCAAAGACAGAAGGAGTCAGTTAACAGATACAGGGTTTCAGCTACAGGGAGACCCAGAGATCCACCATAACTGTGTCCGTAGCTGAATTATACACTTAATGTTTCCAGAGAGGGCAAAGCCTTGGATAGACTTGGAAATGGAACACAGTAAATGGGATCCCAAGTCACATTTATTTGGTAGCAAAGGCAGCAGACTGGTTCTTATGAAGGAACATCTTTGTGGCACCAGAGCTGGAGAGAAAGCCAAGCAGACATTGTTTGAGAAGGAAGACGTGTTTGAGAAGGGAGAGGGGCCTCAGTGGATAAAGTGTGTGCGGCAAGAGTGAGGATCAGAGTTCGGGTCTCCTGAATGGATGTTAACACTGGGCAGCTGTGGTGGTGGACTGTAAGCCAGCACTGAGAAGATAGAGGGAGAGCATGCCTGGGGCAAAGTGACTGGTTACAGCTAGCCATCTCGCAAGTTCTGGGTTAAACTAAGAGACCCTGCCTCAAAAGTAAAGAGAAATAAGGAAAACATTCAACAGAAACCCTGGGTCTACATGCATATGTCTCTGTGTACACCTATCCTTCACACTTACTTGAACACACACATACATACTCCTTTAAACAATAGGAAGGAGAAGAATATCTCTAAGGTGCCTGGAACTTGCTGGTGACCTTGGCAGCCTCTAGCCACTGGAAGGCAGCAGGCAGATAGGATATGAGGAGGGTACTTGGGAGCAAAAAGTGAAGGCACTGGCCTCCCTTTTTAAAAAGTGGCTTGTAGGGTGCGGTTAGCCTTTGCACAACTTGCTGGAACATTCTATTGCCGCTTATGCTAATTAGGCATCGAGTAGTGACCAATCCGATGCGATCCCCAAATATGTTATGAGCCATTATTTTGGGCCAATCACTAGCCATATGCTAATAGGTATTACTTTGAACCAATCACCAGCTATATGCTAATGAGGCATTGTTTTGGGCACCAATCACGCGCCCGGCTTCCCTATATAAGCAGACTGCATCTCAGGCTCGGGGTCTTCTTTCCACCATTCTCAACTGAGCTGTACTCCAATAAAGTGTGATCTGAGAAGAATCGTGCGTGTGGTGACTCGTCGTTCTGCAGGCCAGAAGCGGCTTGCCACAGTGGCTACAAGAGAAGGAGCAGAAGGAGTTTTGTGTCTAAAGATGCAAGGAAGGAACTTGTGTCCACAGAGGGTTTAAAGGGAAGAGCGAAGGGACGTCATAGAAAGGCCTAGGGCAAAACAGTGGAGCAGGTGGCAGATGAGGCTGCCTTCAGCTCCCGAGCTCTCTCCTGTGATGGACCATAGCCTGGGGTTGTCAGCCCCATGAGCTCTTTTTTCATGCATGTTGCATTTGGTCAAGATGGTTTATTATTATTATTATTATTATTATTATTATTACTACAGCAACAGGGGTATAACCAGAATAAGAACCTTAAGAGAAGGTCGGCACTGGGAGATGGTGCCTTCAACTGGGAGCCGGGGTTTCTTAGACGACAGGATGATATGTTGTATCATCCCTATGGATAAGTCAAGCCAGCCAGAGTTGGCATATAATAGAAGAAGAATATTGAATCAGAAAACTAGATTTAGGGTGAATGTTCTCTCTGTAGTATGCAGTAAGGCTGTAAGCCAACCATTTACCCAGCTTGTAAGGAAGTGAAATCCTTTGTGTCTCCTGGGGTTTGGGGAGACATGATGCTTGCTGTGTGTCACTGAGGTACCTGTACAGTTGAGCAGTGCTGACACCTGGATCCTTGGAGCTGGTTTAGGAGACATGACAATGTGTGTCACTGGCTGCCTTCACTTCCTCCTCCTCCCCTGCTTACTCAGCCCTGGTGTGACTTAGTGTGAGTCATTTTTCTCCTCCATGACAGGGAGGGAGCCTCTGCTTTCCCATCCACACCACTCTCACCGGAAGACTGTCAGGACTTAAACGTGCAACAGAGGACTTTGGAAGGCTGAGTGCTAGAGAAATGGGGCTGATGGGCCAGTCTGTCTTGGGAGACTATTGTACTATTGTCTTGTAGAGTCAGTGTTGATGGGGAGCATCCCAGCCCCGACAATGCATGCCTGTGGAGAGCACCTAGGGCAGAAACCTGCCCTGCTTGGCTGTCCTACAGAGAGGTGAGGGGGGCCATGAACAGGTGATAGCATGCTAGGAGAAATGCCTTCTGCCTTGGGGGAACTCAGCCTGGCTGAGGAATAGGTTCGACACAAGCCCACCTTTAGGAAGTGTGCTGGGTGGTTTTATTGTCAACTCAACACAAGCTGTAGTCATCATAGAGGAGGGAACCTCTCAATTGAGAAAGTGCCTATAACATCCGCCTGGAAGCAGGCATGTAGGACATTTTTAATTAGAGGTTGAGCGGGAGGGTCCAGCCCATTGTGGGTGGTACATCACAGGCAGGTGGTCCGGGGCTCTGTAAGAAAGCAGGCCGAACAAGCCATGAGGAGCAAGCCAGTATGCAGCACCCTTCCATGGCCTCTGCATTAGTTCCTGTCTCCAGGTTCCTGCCCTATTTGAGTTCCTGTCCTGACTTCCTTCAGTGATGAATGGTGACATGGAAGTGTAAACTGAGGAAACTCTTTCCTCCTCAGGCTGCTCTGGTCATGGTGCATCATTGCAGCAATAGTCACCTTTACTGGGATGGAAAGTATGTACAGAAGTGCTTCTAGCCCTGTCTCCCCAAACTTGGGTTGTACAAGACCAAAGAAAGGAACTAGAAACAACTTCTCATGCTTCTGAGGGTAGAAAAGAAATGAGTGAGATGACTGTGTTATGGTCCCAAGACCTGTAGGTCAGCTCATTCTCCATGAATATTCTGTTTTCCATACTGGGTAAGGCTCACTTCCTCTGCCAAGCTTGTGAAGAATGCCAGGCATGGAGCCAGGACAGACACCAAGAGTTGGGCAAGGTCTGTATCAAACTTGCTTGACTCTGAGCCCAGAGGATCTGGCCCTTTGGAAGATATCAACCCTTCTCTCTGTGTCTTCCTGCCCCTCTCTGTCTCTGTCTCTCTCTATCTCTGTCTGTCTCTGTGCTTGTGTATGAAGGCCAGAGGTCAACCTCAGTTGTCATTCCTAAAGCGCTGTCCACTTTTTCCTGGTAGACTGTGTCTTGGCACTGAGTAGGTCAGGCTGGCTGGCCAGCAATGCTCCAGAGATCTCCTCAGTGTCTTCTCTCCAGTGTTGGGATTACATGCGTGGTCCACCAGGCTTGACTTTTTTGTGAGGGTTTGGGGCTCTGAACTCAGGTTCTTGAGCAGAATTTACTTATCTCTTCAGCAGCCACTAGCCCCATTTGAGATAATGATACACTGTAGGTCCAGGATGGCAGAGGCATTTGATGGATTAAAGTTTTGCCATGCTTCCTGCTGGGAATCCATTGTCATGTTCACTTCCTGAGGAGGAAGGTGGTCAATTTCATGGGGATCTTTTCTGATCAATATGAATAATCAGTTGTCACTGTGTTTACTATAAATGATGATTATAGCCAGATAGTTTACTGGATGTAAAATGGTCTCTTGGTCAGGAAATTTTCTTAAGGGTATTGATTTTCTGTAAATGAAGTGCTTGCTCTGCGGAATTCCATCGTATTTCTGTTTTCCACAATGTCATGATGACGATAAGAGTTCACAGCAGAGTGTCATATGCAGGAGATTCCGTCAGACTCTAAGACCTGTTCTTAGGCAGACTTTCATAGCTTTTTCCCTACGCTTGTGAAGAGAATGTATCACTTTTGCCTGGGAGATTGCTCAGCAGTTAGGTGGTCGTCTTTCAGTCCCCAGGGATCCATGCAAATGCTGGCTGTCTGGCAGCTTGCCTGTTCTACAGGCTGAGACCAGGAGCCCCAGAGCAAGGGGTCTTCAGAGACTAGTTGTAGCTGTGAGCTCTGAGTTTGACTAAGAGACCTAAGGTAGAAGGTGAGCAAGGCTGATTCTTGATATGAACCTTGGGTCTCAACATCCACATTTACGTACCCCCACATGTGTGCATCCACATACATGTGCAAATCATGCACACCAGAAACACGGACAGAAGAAAAGAGAAGTCCTAGCATTCAGATCTATTTCTAGGATGCTGGTGTCTATGGCTAAGGCATGAGAGGCTGAATCCCAAAGATGAGGAGAGAGAAATAAACACATTTCTCCACCAGCCCCTCCCACTTAGCTTGCTGCATCCGTCAATTTCTCTTGAGCCTCATGTAGAGATTGCCACAGGAGGAGGATGTGGACAGCCTAACACTGTGGAGAGATGGGAAGGTACTTTGACCTGGCCTTCCTCACCCAGGCAGAACCTATTGTGCCCAAGATTTGGGATGGAAAATCCATTTTGAAATAATTGTGGATTTTGTCCAATTGCCACAGGCACAGCTGCTTCTCTCTGAAAGGACATCTCCTCCAGAGAGCTTGTTATCTAGAACTAAGGAGCCATAGGTGGCTTCAGTTTGTAAGCAGCATGTGGCTACTTTCTAGTGGATTCTTGAGAGGTCTAGCAGAGTAGTGTATCACCCAGACTGTGTCTTGAAAAAATACAATAAACCCTAAAACCTCATTTCCTCTCTGCCTGCCTTTCTCTTTGCTGGATTCACGGGGCCCTTTCTTCATAGCATTCATAATTCACCTACATTTGGTTGACATTTAAAAATTAAACTTGAGATAACTAAATAGTCACAGATAATTCTAACTAATAGAACTAAGTGAGTCCACACACCCACTTTCTCACCCCCTTCAGCCCTGGCAGCCATTTATTGCACTACCCCTATAATTTTGTCATCTCAAGCATGTTATGTAAACGGAGTCATAAGTCTGTAGTAAGGACTGGGCTGATGCATAGCACAGTTCACAAAGTGCCTAATTCACAAGTTCAAGGACCCAAATTTAACCCCAGAATACTCTTTAAAATGCTGGCTGTGTATTGCTAGTGTCTCTAGTGCTAGGAGATGTAGACATGTAGATCCTTGGGCCAGCTAGTTAAGTTAGCCTAATTGGCTAGCTCAAGGCTAATGAAGACAACCTCTCTGAAAATAAAAGCAACACACACACACACACAGACACACACACATACACACAGAGCACATATGGATCATTCATGTACGTACACTAAAGGTATGTTATATAAATTATAAATCTGAAATTCTTTTACTCTGAGGGTCAGGAAGTAATGCTTGTATGTATAATGTACATGTTTGTGGTACTGCCTTGGCTTTCCTGGTATAAATGTATTATGGATTGTTTAACCCTATGTTCAGTGAAGGCTACCTGGGGTATTGTTGATATTTTGTCTATGGCGAGTAAATTGTCTATAAATGTTTTTGTATAGGTTTTTATATGAGCATGTTTTGAACTGAGTGTGATTATTCAGCCATATGACAGTCACTCATTAATGCCCGAAACTGCCACACTCTTCCAGGATGGCCATTCCATTTGACATTCCTACTGATGGTACATGACAGGTTTAGTCATTTCCTTCTCACCTTCATTTGGTACCTAGCACTACCTTTTCATCTCAGCTATTTTGACAGGTGTACAGGAATGCCTCCTTGTGGCTGTCTGTATTTCCCTGTAAATCCTTTAAGGTGAAAGGCTGGTCACACCTTTTGCATGCTTTCTGGTTAAATTGTTTTCCTTTTGTTGAATTTGAGATGATGTGTTCTGCATGCCCGGTTTTTGTTGATGCACTCTGCAGGCATCCCCTCCTGATCATGCCTGTGTTTTCATCATTGAAAAGTCCAATGTGTCCATTATTCATCTATCAGATTGTAGTTCTGCCATTGAGTTCAAGATCCTAAAGCTTTTCTCAGACATTTTCTCCTGAAATGTAGTTTTACATTTACACCTGCAGCCAATGAAGTTTGAGTTCATTTTTTTTTTTTTAGGTAAGATAAGGGTTAGATAAGGTAAGATAAGATGAGACACAGGTAAGGTAAAGTTTGTTTCTTGCTTCACATGCCCCAGTGATAGGAAAGTCACTCGGGCGTGTTTATGTGGACCTTTCCCTGGACTCTGCTGTGTTCTGTTGTCTGTGTTTAGTCTTCTGCCAAGGGTCAAGCCTTAATTACTGCAGTTACAGTTGTGCTGAAATCAGCCATACCAGTGCCATTTTCTTCTTTACTGAGGTATCATTGATTCTCAAGTAAAACTTCCCCCAACCCCCACAAGAGGGAGATAAACAAAACCGAGAAACCTACATGTGTTTAATATATATAATTTGACAAGTTTCAACTACTTCATTCTTATTGAAAGTTACTTCAGACACTCTAATTCTTTTGCCCTTCCACAAAATTTTAGCAATGCATCTACAAAGAATCTCACTAGCATTTTGATAGGAACTGTGACAAACTTGGATGTCCATTTGGGAAGGATGGATATCTTTGTGTGTTGGGTCTTCCAAGTTCTGAACACAGTGCCTCCTCATTGCTTGGCTGGGTTCTGTCAACATGTTGTTGTTTTCGACATTTGAGTGCGGCACGTTTTTCTATATTTACACCTATGTGGTTTTTAGCAGTTATAAATGGTAGTGTAACATTTTGGTGTTCGTGTCTGAGATATAGGAATGCAATGACTTTTGTATGCTTCTCTTGTCTTGTTGAACTTCCTAAGTGCCCTGTTCATTCTGCAGTTTCTCTGCCTGAGGTGTTTTTTTTTTTTGTTTTTTGTTTTTTGTTTTTTTTT
>PVIH01018254.1:0-14825 GCA_004025045.1 Sigmodon hispidus | reverse complement strand
GCTGGAAATTGAACTCGGATCCTCTGGAAGAACAGTCAGTGCTCTTAACTGCTGAACCATCTCTCCAGCCCCCAATCACTAATTTTTAAAAATACTGAATTAGTTCACCTTCCTGGACTATGCTGCTATAGTAATTCATGTTTGAATACTGCTAAGTGCTCTCTGCTGCTAGTTGGTAAGGACATTTGAATACATGTTTATGAGGGACATGTTCTGTCTTTGGTTTGGGAGCCCAGGTAACACTAATTTCACAGAACAAATTGAGAAGTATCCCTTCTGCTTCTATGTGAAATTGCTATGAATGCATCTTTAAATTTGGAGATGTTTTCATTGAAACCACCTGGGCATGGAGAGTTCTGCTTTGGTTATTTTTAACAATAAGAATGCAGTCCCCTTGGATCTGGGCTGTGAGTCTTTGGGGGACTGTGAGTTTTCGCACTGTGTGCTTTGGGGATCCATTGGATGAAGCTTCTAACTCCTGAGCCCTCATTGACCCTCCTTGTCTTCCTTGTTTCCGTGGTTCCCAGTGACAATCTGTGACTCATTCACCATTATTTCTCCTGGTCAGTCTACTATGCTGTTTTTATTTTATATTCTGGTTTTGTGGAGTGAACCCAAGGCCTTGATAACTTAGCTATAGTTCAACCCCTCAGTTATCTATTCTTTCTTCTCTCCTCTTTTGTTGACTGTGCTTATTATTTCCTTCTGCTCACTTTGCCCCATCCAGTCCTTCACAGAGCTTCTTGAGGGTGAGAGGTGATTACTGGCTGGAGATTGTAAACCGAATTGTAGTTGTTATTGAATGAAAACCCAGAGCCAGATATCAGGGAAAAGCTGGGATATTCAAGAGAGGAAACAGACCACAGCTAAATCTCACACAGCCAATTTCTCAAGGTAAAAGTTACCTTTCAGCTTCCTCAACCTTGCTCCTGGTTGCTTTTACAGAATAATCTCTGTCTTTCTATGCCTGCCTTAAATACCTTCTTCACTTCTGGACTCAACTCTGCATCATACTCCAGAGTTAAGATTAAAGGTGTGAGCTACTACTATTTGGCAGGTAGGCCTTGAACTCACAGAAACACAGAAAGATCTCTGTCTCTGGAGTTATGGGATTAAAGGCATAAGTCACCACTCCTGGTCTTTCCCATGCTGGGATTAAAGGCATGAGTTACCACTCTCTGACCTTCTTGGCTTGACTGTGGGTGGATCTGTTCTCTGATATTCCAGACTTAATATATAATATACCACCACAGGAGATTCTCACTTTATCTCTGCACATTTTCCTTTCAGCTCTGCCTTAGCAGCATTGTGGAAATAAAGGGTGAAACTCATCGCTGGTATATCTATCTCTCTCAGAAAATGATAGAGTACTTGGTAGAGAATTAGGGAGGATGGTAGAAGATGTAGGATGGTAGAAGATGTAGGATGGTAGAAGATGTAGGATGGTAGAAGATGTAGGATGGTAGAAGATGTAGGGTGGTAGAAGATGTAGGATGGTAGAAGATGTAGGATGGTAGAAGATGTAGGATGGTAGAAGATGTAGGATGGTAGAAGATGGTGTTGGAGAGTTAGCGTAGGACCTTGAGTTCCATTCTTAGCAACATTACACAAGCTCTGCTCTTGAGTTTTCATTCCCATTGGATTCAGCATATTTTAAATTGTCTCTTGATTCTTCCATTTGGCCCATGGATTATTAAAGAATGTGCTGTTTAGTTTTCAAGTGTTTGGATATTTTCTTGCTGTCTTTCCATGATCGATTTACACCATGCGTGGGTGGAGGACAGGTGCTGTGTGGTTTTTACTTAAGTGTTTGGGGTTGTCAAGCAGATTAGCGTCAAGGCTCTCTGGATAATGCTCTATGTACCTTTGAAGAGACTGGATGTTCTGCTCCTGTGGGAAGAGGGTTCTATCAGTATCAATTTCAATGGCTCCTTGGTATCATCAAATTCTATGTCCTTTGAATCCTCTCTCCCTTTCTTCCCTCTTTCTTCACGTAAGGATGGAACTCAAAGGTCTCACGCAAGCTCTCCACCACTGAGCTACACCTTTCACCGTCCTTGTTAAATCTCTACCCAGTTGCTACTTTCTTTCCTCAGGAGAGATATACCATGGGCGAGTTTCCCCTACATTTCTCTACGTTTTTGCTTCATGCACTCTGAAATTCTTTTCAGTGTGTTCACATGAGGGCCACCCTGTCTTCCTGGTGGTTTGGTCCTCTTGCACTGTGCCCTTCTCTCTGAGTTACTGCGGTCAGGTCTGTCACAGAACAGGACCTGCAGGATGACTACAGTTGTTTTCTCTTCACCATCCATTACTCCTCCAGTCCCCTCAGGTTCCGTTGCTGAGGCTACTCACTGGATTTCTTTTTATCATCTACTGTATTGGTGGGTCTGAAGCATCCATCTGGTTCTTTTTTTTTTTTTTGTATCTGCTCTTTCTGTGCCAAGACTCCCTGTGTTTCCATGTTTGTCCAAGAAATCTTATGTTAGATTTCTGATGTCTTTGTCATTTTTGGCTTCTACTGGTTAACTACTTTTCACTCAGTTTGCTATTTCTCTGGTTCTTTGTATAGTGAATGACATTTGTGGACCTAGGTGTTTTGAATATTGATTTTAGATCTCTCTTAGAGCTCTGGTTTGGGTGGCTTTCCTGTAACACTGACATATCAGAAGTCAGGGCAGGCATCTCCTAGTTTCTGTCCAATTTGAATCAAAGAATACTTTTTTATTCTGTCCCTACTGACACTAAGGGACATACTATGTAGCCCAGGCTAGCTTCAAACTCGCGATGTTCCTCCTGCCTTAGCCTTCTGGCATCACACATATGTGACTCTGGGCCTAGCAGGGTGCTCCTCACTGTGAGGTGACAAGGGTGGTACCTTCTCCCAACTCTTTCTTATTACATTGACATTATTCTGGGATGTGGGTACCAAGGGTGACTGAATACTGCTGGGGTGTGGTGGGATCTCAGGCTCCCTCCTCTGCATGATTAACTCCTGCAGAGAGAAGGTGGTTGCCACCTTGCAACTTTTGGGAAGGAGAAATAGGCTTTCTAGAGGACTTCTGCCTCAGGCATTGTAGTCTCTGCAGCACACGGTTTCAGCAGCAGCCATTGTCTGACAGCCTTCTTCCTTTGGGAGCTGCATGGTGCCAGGTCCTTTAGCTAGACTAAAGCTTTGTGTGAAGAGTGGAATTGCCTGGGTACCTTAGTATTTCCAGGTTACTTATTTCATTCTAGGTCCAAACACACCTAAGATACAAAGTCAAGGGAATATCTGCTGTGTCTTTATTCCTGCTCTGTGTTTTCAGAAGCAATTCTATTTAGTTGGTTTTATTTGCTCTATTTTTTTTATGCTTGACACATTTTTATTTAAAAATTGTTTCTTTTAATCTTACATACCAACCACAGTTCCTTCTCCCTTTCTCCATTCACCCTCCCCATCTACTCTTCTGAGGGGGTAAGGCCTGTCTTGGGGAGTCAACAAAATCTGCCATACCAAGTTGAGGCAAGACCAAGCCCCTGCCCCATGCATTAAGGCTGAACAAGGGTTCCCTCTATAGGGAATGAGCTTTAGGAAGCTAGTTCATGCATCAGGGATCAAATGGATTAAGCCACGCAACTGTCACCTACATTCAGAGGGCCTAGTTTAATCCCATGCAGTTTCCCCAGCTGTCCGTCCAGAGTCCATGAGCTCCTACTAGCTTGGGTCAGCTGTCTCTGTATTTTCCCATCATGAACCTGACCCTTCCTGCTCACATGACCCCTCTCTTCACCTGCACTCCAGGAGCTCAGCCAGTGCTTGGTTGTGGATCTGTTTCTGATCCATTAGTTACTAGATGACAATTAGGGTTGTCATCAATCTGATTTCAGGGGTAGGCCAGTTCGGGCAGCCTCTCCACTATTGCTAGGAGTCTTAGCTGGGGTCATCCTTGTGGATTCCTGGCATTTTCCCTAGCACCAGGTTTCTCCCTAACCCCATAATGGCTCCATCTATCAAGATATCTCTTTCTTTGACACCCCTCCCCAGTCCTCCCTCAACCTGGACATCTAGATCCCTCATGTTCCCACCCCCAACCCATCTCCTTTACAACCCCCCCCCAATTAACCCAGAAGATTTTAAGGCACAGGCTTGTAGTCCCAGCTACCCAGGAGGCTGAGTTCTGGACTGTGGTTTGCTAAGCTGATCAGGTGTCCACACTAAGTTCGGCATTAATATGGTGATTTTTCAGGAGCAGGAGACCACCAGATTGCCTAAGTAGGGGTGAACCAGTCCAGGCTGAAAACAGAACAAGTCCAAACTCCTGTGCTGATTTGTTGCTTTTTTCTTTCAACTCAAGCGCCCCTTTTTGGTGTGAGGGGGACAGGATCTCATATGTCTCAGGTTGGCCTGTAATTCACTGTGCAGCCAAGATGACCTTGAACTTCTGATCCTTCTAGATTCTGACTCATTTGTTCTCTGGCGTTGGGATTATAAGCAGGTGCTGGGTGTCAAATCCAGGCTTTGAACATGTTAGGGGAGCACTCTACCGCCTGAGCTACCCCTTGGCCACTAAGCTTCCTTCATTTCTCTAGTGAGAGGTCCTTCTCACAGGAAGAGACATTCTGTCTCAAGCCCGGAAGAGCTCTGTGCACAGGTGGAATATGGATTGTCTTAGCCTCTGTCCCCACTTTCTCAGGGAAGACAATCAAATTAGCCCTCAGCACAGTTTGAAGTGATCCTCAGTGTGTCCATGAGATTGAGATCCAAGCAAGTCGACCCTGTGTTCTTTCTTCATGGCTGGATGCCCAGGGCCTACACCACACTGTTCCTGGCACAGAACAATAAATATATGAATATTGACTGAATAAAGTTGTTTAATTCTCCTGCTCAGCTTCTCACCTGTCGTATATAAATTTGGCTAGAGGGAAAGAAACAAGCAAGGCTTTGTTTAGAAATGAGCAAGACAATAGATGCCACTGAAGTATTTAACACACTGCTCACTTACTGTCAACCAAACAACAGGCTGCCATCATTTCAGCATGAGCACGTCTGTTACCAGGCTCACATAAATTCTCCTGTTCTCCTTCAGCATCTGTTATCAGAGCTAATGATTTGTTCAAAGAGTTGTGAACATTTGCCTTTGGCAGCTACCCACTGATGAGATGCTTTTGTTAAATTCTAACTCTGTCTTTCTTGGCCATGTTTTTCTGGACAGGTCCTGCAGCTGGGCTCAGACATCCTTCCCCAGTACAAGCAAGAGGCGCCAAAGACACCCCCTCACATTATCTTACACTACTGTGTCTTTAAGACCACGTGGGATTGGATCATCTTGATCTTGACCTTCTACACAGCCATCCTGGTCCCTTACAACGTCTCCTTTAAAACCAGGCAGAATAATGTGGCCTGGCTGGTGGTGGACAGCATCGTGGACGTCATCTTTTTGGTGGACATTGTTCTGAATTTTCATACCACCTTTGTCGGGCCAGCGGGGGAAGTGATCTCTGACCCCAAACTTATCCGCATGAACTACCTGAAGACATGGTTTGTGATCGACCTTCTGTCCTGTTTGCCATATGACGTCATCAACGCTTTTGAGAACGTGGATGAGGTTAGTGCCTTTATGGGTGATCCAGGGAAGATTGGTTTTGCCGATCAGATTCCACCACCACTGGAGGGGAGAGAGAGTCAGGTACATCCCTCAAATCTTGGACCTTGTTGTCATGTCTTTAAAGCTGAATGAAATGTGGGCGGTCAGCACAAGAGTCACTGAGTGGGTGGGAGGCAGCATGAGCAATGAGTACAGCAGAGGGAGCATGTGCCATGGATAGCCTGCCTGCCGTTCCTGTCCTTTGAGGCCCAGAGGCCCTGCATGTCAGTGAGCGGGTTTGGGAGAGACCAGAGGCTTACTCTTCCTTCACATGGAGTACAGCTGCTGGCTCAGGGATGGGAGGCTGCAGAAGCAGCCATGCATGGCCATGCACCAGGGAGCCTTCCCTTTGGCACTCCACTGCTGGATGTCTACCTGTTGGATATTCTGAGGGTGGGGCCTTCTTTTTATCTGCCTCTGATGCTGGTTGTTTCATAGGCTATTAACTATTGCAGTTCTTCTCATTCTGTTTTCTGGGTGAATGTTGTAATGAGTTTGGAGGTGATGTTTGCTGGACTACTTGGGTACCTGCTAGGCTTGAGTTCAGTGGTTGTGGGGTCTGTTGCTTTGGAGTCAGTCTTGTAAATTCTCTGCAACCATGTTGGGATGTATCTGTAGCAGGAAAGGGCTCCCGGCCTGGTTAGGATTGAAAAAGCAAGGATGCCAGGTCACTTAAATCACTTCCAGAGCAGGATAGATTTCAATGCAGCTGGTGCTCCATGGGAAGTTCTTCTCGAGTCCAGATTAAGATAAGGCGGCTCGCTTGATAAGCCAGCATGTTCAGCACTGTGATCATGTGCTCTCAGATGACAGAGGGTCAGGAGGATTAACTGTGGACATCTAGGCAGCCATCTGGAAGCTAGGCTGAGCCATTGCCTACCCTCTGGGGTAAAGGGCAGCCTTTGAAGAAAGAATCCACTCCCATCCATGGTAGGAAGCCCTGGCTGATGGCATCACTGTGCCCCTGCCTTCAGATCAGCATCAGTGATTGCTGAGGATGCCAGCATCTTCCTGTAGGAAAACCTGTGTTACTCTCCAGCCAAGGGTTACTTCCCTACCAAATGCCGCCAAGGTTAGAGTATGGAAGATACAGCTTATATGCACACATGCTCTAGATCCAGAACAGCTTCTGCCCTCTCGGTGTGCTATGTTTTAAAATATTCACTTTTTAGACGGGGTCATATGTAGTTATCCTGGTGCTTGTAATGTAGATGGCTTTAAACGTTTAATCCTTCTGTTTCAGCATCCTCAGTACTGATATTACAAGTGTGTGCAAGTATTTCAATGGCTAATTCCTGGATGGCTTCTGAGTTTTGCAAGGATATTAAATGAGTCTGGACAGACCATTTGCAAGCTCAGAATCACCTCTGAAGAGGTTGTTGGCATTCTTCAATGTGAGCTGCAGAGCATATTTGAGGAGTGTTTTTCTCTGTGAATACATCTTCAAAAAATTTTCTGTCATTGACTTGGTGAATTCAAATGAATTATTATAATCTAAAATAGCATTTCATATACATATGGGAAATTAAATTTTATATTACAATAAGAAAATAATCTGAAACTTGAGGGGGTATGAGAGCTCAGTGAGCAGGAGAATTTTTGAAATCAAGAAGACTTGAGTTCAAATCCTAGCATAGAGGTAAAAAAGAAAAATCAAGGTGTAACTGCATGCCTTTATCTCCATTGATGGGAGTACAGACATGTGAATTATGGGAGCTTACTGGCCAGCCAGTCAACTGGAGCTAAGTTTTGATTTCAGTGAGAAACTCTGTCTCAAAAAAATAAGGTAGAGAGCAATAAAATAAAATACCAGATGTTTTCCTCTGGCTTTTGTGTACTGTGCATACTTGTGTTCATTCACACACACACGTATATACATGCACATATACATACAATACACACATGTCCACAATATGCGCACAAATATATACATAACACACATACAATACACATATACACACACATAAAAATACATATATATCATATACACATGTCCACACATACATATGTTGTATTTGGTTTCTGGTCCAGATTTTCTGGCCTAGCCCAGAGGTTTGGACTCACTCTCAGCCCCACTGTCGCTTAGGCCCAAATAATCACACAGACACTTGTATTATTGTTATGCTGGTTGACCTAGGGCCCAGGCATATAACTTGCTAACTCCTTCATCTGAAATTAACCCATCTTGTTCAGTCATGTGGCTCAATACCTTTCCTCAAAGCAGCATTTCAGCTTCTTTCCTTTGTGTCTCCTTTGCATCTCTGTGGCATCTGTGTCTGGCGTCTGTTTCTTTTCTGAGATGTTCCCGAGTTTTCTTAGCCTGGTAGCCCTGCCCACACTTCCTGTCTGCCTTTGGCCAATCAGCTTTTATTAAACTCATAAGCAGAACAAATATTTACAATATTACCAGCATAATCCCACTACATACTCATACATATCTTACACACATACACATACATACATATAAAACACACACATGCTCATACAGCCACTTAGAGTAGTATAATAAACAATGTGCTCTTTATAACAGTGGTACTGGAATTTTGCAGCTTCAAAGTCTTCAGCTTCCATGGGTTCACAGTAGGATCTGGTAGAGCTACAAACATGTATGAAAGATTGGCTCCATGGCCTGGAGGCTAATAGGACAGAGAGCTTGTCTTCAGGCACTGTGTGTATTGAGTTGGAAAGCCTTCAATTCTGAGCACTCAGTGATGGCCTCTGATTTCCAGGTTCATTAGATGGATTGGTAATAGGAAATAGGTATTATCTGTAGGCTTCGTGTTAGTAAAGGGTTTGAAACCGTGGTCTTAACCACCTCATAACAAAGACTGTGGTAGTCTAGCTCTTATGATCCACTCCAGGGTAATAAAAGGAATGCCTCAGAGTAGCAAGGGATAAAAAACTTCCTTATCCGAGGGTAATCAAGAATAAATCTCTATCTGACTGACTGGTAAAATAAGGAAGCATACATGCCTTCTGATGGTAGCCTTCTTTTTTACTTCAACTTTAAAATGTTGTCTGATTCTTCTGTCCCCACATAGCTATACACCTCTACACTGCTGCATTCTATACATACAACTACATAGTTTTCTTACACAGTTGCATCAATTCTCATGTCTTCATGTCTTTCTTTTACATACATTCTCTTCTATATCTCCTTTTAAAGTTTCATCTTTCTTGCCTCTACACAGTTATAAATCCCCACACAGCCATAACTGTTCACCTCAAATACATAGCTCTCTCATCATATAACATTGCACACTGTTCTTACACATCCTCATACAGGTCTTTGCACAGTTCTTATATGTAGCAACAACTCTTTCTCACACCTTTATCTCTCACACACATATGCTTCTCTACATCATTCCCTCACTCTATGCTCACTCACTCTCTCATCCATCCATTCTCTCACATATCTATCACCCTCTCTAGGCTGCTTCTTCTTTATCTCTCACTCAGCACACATACACTTCATTCACACACTCCATGCCCCCTCCCTTACATTGCTATTGCTTCTTCCTTAGAAAAACTCTGGACACTTACATGTAACATTTTCAGGGCCCAACCCATTATTATAACACATGAAATCACTTTTCTCAGACTAGTAAGGTCACAAAGACCAGCCAGTATAAACGCTTGGTCTTAATTTTAACTTTTTTCTAGACAGAGAATGACATTGAAATTTAGGACATAACAATAACAGTAGTAGGTTGAGTGGTTAGGGTACATGCAGAGCATCAGCTATTGCATGGGGGTTATGTCTCAAAACAGCCTGGCCTTGATTTAGCCATATACAACACATGGGAATTCATCTTTGCATATTTTCTGCAGGAGCAGTTTAGTCTGTTGAATTTGTTCAGAAGTCTAAAATTAGTTGTTTTTCAGACTGAAAATACTATTACTTTCCTGCGTCCATAAAGAAGGATGTTCTGCTATTAATTCAATACATCAGAATTATATAGCTTAAACAGAAATCAACTTTCCTGATTATCCACAGCTATGAGTGTGCCCAAAGATGTAAAACATACTACTAATGGGCTATGGAAAGAACCTCAGAGCTGTTCTTATTAGTGAGGCATAGTGGTACCTGAGAAAGTTATAGACAGAAAAACAACTGGTCATTAACAGTCAGTGACCCCATGGCTTTGCCAGGTGGGGGTCCCATCAGGGAATTATACATCTGGTGGGTTGACTTGTCAGATGCTAGTTGTTATTTACTGCATACTCCCATGGCCCATTGTGACCTCATGATCATAGTAGTAGTTCCCAGATTAAAGGATCCATTCAGGACAAACTTATAAAGCTTTTGATGAGTGTTCAAAGTGCCACCACCCATTGTGATGTAAGTAAGCTGAGGTTTTAGTCTCAGGTCCTCCTGGCCTCACTGGGGTCACAGCTGCAGCCTGGTTCATGTCATTCCTAGTTCCCTGCCAGCTCCAAGCTCAAATTTGCTGGGCTTAGAGTCTATTAGACTTAGAGTCTATTCTGCGTTCGTCTTACCTTTAGAAGATCTTTGTAAAAACAAGAGGCCTTGCCTCTGCCCTTTGACCTGCAGTTCCATGGGAAGAAAGTGAAGGAGGTGGGGTATTTAGCAGATGATGAATGGAGGTCATTGGAGGTCAGAGATGGATAGGACCTTCTGAGCTCACAAAGTTAAGAAGGACCTGCCCCACCCATAATCTCAGATCACCTGCTCACAGAACTATGGCACCCCTTCTGCCCTCTATCCATTCTTCCCAGTGACAGAGCTGATAAAACAGGAACACACCACACTGA
The DNA here is from genome assembly GCA_004025045.1 of Sigmodon hispidus. Classification (NCBI taxonomy): domain Eukaryota; kingdom Metazoa; phylum Chordata; class Mammalia; order Rodentia; family Cricetidae; genus Sigmodon; species Sigmodon hispidus. Next base: position 4,422 of record PVIH01018254.1, on the reverse strand, counting down.
CTTCTAATGTGTATAGCTACCCCTTGGCTTGTAAAATATAGAGGAGAAGCTGGGCATTGGGTATGGTGGGTATGGTAGCGGGGAGGAGTCAGTTGTGATGTTTATCTGATGGCCAATGAGAGGCAGACCCACTTGTCCCCAAGACCTTTTGGGAAAAGCTACCATTAACATAATGGGAGGGAAGGGCTGGGCCAGTGGCAGGTAGAGAAAGCCATGTGGGCATTCCACTCCATTTCCTAATAGTTGGTCCTGGGGGAAGTGGAGTGCTGTCCCCTTAGGTAGTGCTCTGATTAATGGCTTGGTGGTTCCTACTCCATACTTCCTCTTGTGTTACCTTTGGCTGAGGCTGTAGTAGCATTGCTGACCAAGATTATAATTACCCTCTGCTCTAGATTCTTATTCTGGGAGAGTGTAGGAAGAATGAAATAATCACTGACTTATTTGTAATAAAAAAATACATGGTGTTTAATCAATTTTTCCTGTATCTTCCCAGTTATGGTAGTGGACTGTGTGCCAGTGGAGACCACCAAAGAAGAGGAAATCTTAAAGGGAAAAGATTGGATCCAGCTTGGGTCTGGCTCAAGAAAGAGCTGGACAGAATCGCTAGTGCCTGTGGTCTTGAATCCAGCTTGTGGATATCACCATCTTGGTGGTTCAAGCTGAAAAATGACCCCTTTGTTTCAACTTGCTTCGCTTATGTAGATGGTCTCCACTTGCGTCATTCTCCATCTGTGGGCGGTCATGCGCTCTGGGGGCTGTTTGGGAATATGTCTGCAGATTAGTTCAATTGGTAAGAGGACAGAAGGTCTGGAAACTGTGTGAGCTGAAACTTGCAAAGGGCATGTTGGAGCCCTTGGCAGATTGTTGGCTTAGTATGTTTCCTGGATTAAACTGGGATTGTGAGGATGACGACTTCCCTCTCTGAGGGGAACTTGAAACTTGCTCTTGCAGTGTGGAAGTGCAGAGGAAGGCTGTGTGTCTCCAGGTCACTGTTTCAGTGTGCTGGCCACAGGCCTGGTCTTTCTCCTTGGCTGGGCAACATACAGCAACCCAACTAGCTGGTGCCAGGATCAGCTGGTATTCACCAAGAGCAAGGCATGCTGATGGCGGCAGCTTCTCTGTATCTTCTAAGGGTCCTAAATGCTTTGCTCTGTGGGGAGTAAGAGGTGTTGGAGAAGTATGATCTTCCTCCCGAGTGTGGCCCTGTTTCTATCTTCTACCTCCTTGGACTTGGTCTGCCCTACTAGGTGCTGCCTGCTCTACAAAGCAGAGTAAGTAGACAGGGATGGGGCAGCCTGTCCTTTTGTCTGGTACCTGCTGCCTTGATATGATGAAGCTGGTCTGTAGGCTCCCTGATGTTCAGCCTATACTTTCTCATGCTGCCTCTCTGGAGGGCTGGGTGGCCAGGAAGACCACGTTTTAGTTCTGAGACCTTTGTTACCTTCTGTCATTGTAAATCACTGCTGCCTGGAAACCATACTGAGTCAGCTTTCAGCTGTGAAGGATGCTGGCTATAGCCCGGTGTGGTGGTACAGGCCAAAGGCAGCGGGAAGAACTTTGGGTACACAGTAAAAGCTTGCCTCAGAAAACGAAACAAAACATCCCCCCAAAACCAAACCTATACAAAGCCCAAAAGAAGTCTGGCCTTGTGTTGAGAGGGTTTTCAATCTCAGTAATTCAGGAAGCTGAAGCAGAAAGATCATGAGTTACAGCCTAGCCTATGTAGTGGTGGTGAGACCCTGTCTCAGCCTTACCCTTTCCCTCAGATTATTTTCTGACTCACAGCATCTCCTGACCCAGCCTACCCATCCCAAGCCTTGAGACAGTTCAGGCCCTCTGGCCTTCTACCTGATCCTCTGCTGGAACAAGTTCCCTCTGTAGTTCTTCCTGCCCTGAGACGGTGTGCCTGCTTTGGTTCTCAGTTTTACCATCACAGTTGGGTAGCAGAAATCCTTTGCATAGACATGAAAGGCATAAAGATCAGGGAAAGGGGAACAGATTCAAGAACACTGCAGTGTGAGTTAACGTCTGTCCCCTGTACCTTCAGTCACAGGGACTTGCCTGAAGGGTCACTGATGTGTATCAAAGAGCTTCTGTAGGCTGCTGAGATAAGTTAGTCCGCATGCTCAGGTCTCACCTCCACCCTGCTCTCCATGTACGGGGTACCCAGTGGAGGAGATTCCAGGGCAGCGTCTGCACTGAACCAGGCCGAAGTGACCAATGTTCCTCAGTGGTAATTTGCAAAAGTTGCTATTACTAGAAAAATTATCATCTAAGCCTATCATGGAATATTGTTCATCAAGAAAAGAGCTATCCATCATGGAAAGATGTGGAGGAAACTTACACATATATTGCTAACTAAAGTAGTGTCTGGACTTTCTGATGCCAGTGCTGGGGGCTTCTGCAAAAGACAGAAGTGGAAAGTGGAATTTAGGGAGAAGGAGGAATAGGTAAAGAGGAGGTGCGGGGCAGAGAAGTGATGCTGTGTGACACTGGGATGGTCACATCTCTCTCAATACTGGTCTGCACCACACGCTATGCTAGAGAGATATGGAGCCCTAGATGCCAGCTGTGGATTTCTGCTGATAATAAGTGCTGGCATTGGCCCAATGGTCACATTCTCCTGGGCTATTGGAAGACATTATTGACAGCTGGCTCTGTGTACATCTCTCCACTCTGCTATAAACTAAAAGTACTCTAAAAACAATGTCTGTAACTAAAAAAGGAAAGACCCCCGTTGCTGTTATAGGATGCATGGTTGGCCCCTGTTGGTGCAGCTCAGAAAGAAAAGCCTAGATATCCACTTCCACCTGCTTTCACTGGCCAGCAGAGGCATCATAGTGAGAGTCCACTAGAAAGAACGTGCAGTTAAGGGCTTGCAGCTAGCCACAGATGGATGCCGTGGTACCCAACTGTCCCATGTGTGTTCAGAGTCTTGGTGAGAAAAGATGGAGAGTAAGCTGAGAGGAACCAAGAGGTATGGCTGTTCCCTGAGGAGAGATGATGGGCCAGGTCTTGGAGTTTCCACCACTCCCCATTATCACCAGCCAGCCCTGCACACGTGTGCCGGGGCCTATCACTAAATCACACAGGCTGCTCACCTGAAGCTTTGGTCCATCAACTTCAAGAGATGCCTCCCCAACTCAAAGTGAGCATTGGAGACCACACTCGAGATGTTAGGAACACCCAACTGCCCCCAAGCACCAGCATTTCCAGAACTTTCTCGTGGCTGTATGAATTTGCAGTTTTGTTTTTGTTCCTGCGTAGAGAAGGGAGGGCAGAAGTAGACAAACAGCTTCTTCAATACAGGCTCCAGAAAGTGCAGGGTTCAGGCGCTCTGCCCGGCACAGCACCCATGGGCTCATCGGGTTTGGCAGGAGGGCACTGAGAGACATGTGTCTCTGTGGCCTGGAGTCTCTTCTCCCTACTTACTCCCAGGCTCCTTTTAGACCAGCCCACATTCTAGGTTTCTCTCCATTCTCTACCATGATCTCTGACTCTGACTCTCTGTGCACACTTGTGAAAGGTCAAGCTGCGTTTTCCAGCCCACCTGAATGTGTATAGCTGACCTAGCCCATCTCTTTGAAATGGCACCCTTTGGACATTCATCCTCAGTCTAACTTTCTACCTGCCACACATGTTATACAGGCATTGATCCCCACCTTGTCACACACCTGTACAGACATGGACTTCCATCTATCACACGTCTCTGAGGACATCACTCTACCTGTTACACATCTATATAGACATGGGGGCATGGATCTCCACCTATTACACATCTATATAGACTTCCATTTGTCACATGTCTGTACAGACATGGATCTTTACCTACTCTGTACAGGTATAGATCTATCTGTCACATGTCCACACAGGCATAGATCTCTACCTACCGCACATCTGTATAGGCATGGATCACACTTGTCTTATGTCTATGCAGAAACAGATTTTATCTGGACTTAGTTTGATCATTGATTTCTTCATATGTACAAGATTTATTTATATTTCTTCTCCTGTATAAACATCTTATTGTTATGTTTGCTGTAGTTTATTAATGAGTTTTAACATTGTTTCTATTACTTACATGGACAGAATTTACCAGCAAGGCAATTGGAGCTGGAATTTCATATTTTTAGATTTTTAGATATTTTATTTTTATTTTTTTTTCAAATTTAATTGTGTTTTATTTTTTTTTCTTTTTTTCTTTTGTTTTTTTTTTCTTCCTGCTTTATTTTGTATTTATCAAAAAAAACACAGTAAAAAGAATTTAAAATGTGGAAGAGTTAACAATAACTATACAGAGGATAAGAATGATAGGCATGGCTTATCAAGGGAAGAAATACAAATAAGATTGCTACACCTATATTTTCTTTGTGTTCATCTTTCCCTCTGAATTTTTTTTTTCATCCCTGTATATCCTTATTC
>PVIH01018253.1:0-39119 GCA_004025045.1 Sigmodon hispidus | reverse complement strand
CTTTGATGGCAAAAAAAAAAAAAAAAAAAAAAAAGTTCTCAAATATCTAGTTAATTGCAGGTCACTCTAGTGGCCAAGATATTTTTGGATCCACTGCAGGCACTAACACTAATCATTAAATTTTCCCTATGAATTATATACAGTAATTTCACTTAACTACATGGAAAGCAATTGCTGTTTTTACAGTGATTAAAATGTGCATTTTGCTGAGCAATTTGTGAACTGAAAGCAGTAAGCAAGACAAATTTCAAGTAAACAGATTGCTTAAATATGTTCATTAAAGATTTATGTTCTTACAGTTTCCAACTGAAATGCTAATATATAATTGTTAAGGGCACATCTATAAGATAATGAGAATGATATTCATGAAATATGATTAGTGTCAATAACTATAGTCATATGATATCTCAAAATAAAATCCATGACTTCTTCAAATTATGATGAAAGCCAATGCAAAGTATACCTGCTTTAATTTATTTTCTGCATCTTTTAAAAATGTATATATTCTGCAGAACAGTTTAGGCTAATATTGAACAAATTATATTTTCCATTTGGAGAAATTTTCCTTATGCTAAGAATAGTGTAATTGATGCAAACTTTGTTTAACATGTGATCTATTTAGTACTTTAAATTCTCTATCACACTGCCCTTTTTTCTCCAAATGTATCAGTTCTGAAAACAGAATAGACTATGTTTTAGTAAACAAAAAAATTACCTAAAGTTTGTAAAGAAAATGGTTTGTGGTCATTCTTATTTATATCTTTGTAGGCCTTGTTTGGTAGATATCCCAGAGAGGGATGTGCTCTTTCTCTTTTTCACTTTTGATCTATCACTCTCTCTCCCTCTTATTTTATGAAGGAAAAAGATGAGGGGTGGTTCTGGAGGAGAGTGACAGTAGTCAGAGAGAGAAGGAGGTGGAGGGAAGGAACTGCTATCAGGATGTAATGTATGAGAGAAGAATACACATTTTAAAAGTAGACAAAAATTAGTGTTCATTCAAGAAATAAAATCTCCCAGGCATTTGAAAAAGTTTTAATACTAAATATGGCTATTCCAGGAATTTTTTATGCTATACTCATTTTTTAGAAATCATATTAAAACTAATATTGCACTCTGGATTCTGTATCATGCTAGATGATGTATTCTCAATATTGTGTCCCTAAATGGAATAATTATTTGGTTAGTCAGTGCAAAAGAATATTATTTTAAATGTTACACATTATAAATGAAACTTAAACTTTCTAGTTGAGTGAATACTACTAAAGTTTTAAAGGCATTGCATGATCTCTACCCATGCCAGAATTTCAAACTCTGACAAAACAATTTTTGGTGGATAAACTTAATTTTATCAAATATAATTTGAGCTAAATTTGTAAATAATTCAGAAAATATTAGGTAAATCTGGGAGTACTGGTTCACACCTGTGATCCTTGTACTTTTGAGTGCTAGAGGATCAGGAATTCAAGGTCAATCTTTATTAGACAGAGAGTTTAAAGCTATTGTGACCTACATTAAATTCCATCACAAACAAAATACTAAAAGATAATTACATATGTCATATTTGTAGAGCCATTTGTAACATCCAAGTTGCAGATACACAAACTAAAGTTTATCATTTTCAAGTCTAAAGATAGGTTAATCTAATTAAGTTGATCTTCAGAATTTACATTTTAGGTAATGTGTCAAAAATAATTTTATATCATAATATGTAATGATCACTAATATGTGATTAAATAAGGTAGAGACAGAAAAGGATTTGCAGAATTAAATGGAAATAGAACACAGAAACTTGAAACATTGAAACTATATTGAAAATATAGTAGTACACCGGCAGTTAGGTATGGGGAAAAAAACCGTTTGAATAAGACTTAATTTTCCCAGGAATTAAGGCTCACAACTGATAAATGAAACTTCATGAAACTAAACAATGTCTGTACAACAACAGGAAGAACACGCACACACACACACACACACACACACACACACACACACACAATCAACTCAATTAAAACACTTGCTGTCATGAACTTACTATTAAGTTTGTTGGGGGGAATGCTAGGAAATATATCCAAGAGTGCAACAAACTTAACACTTAGAGAAATAAAAATTATAGCAAATTTGAGATTTGTCCTACACCCTTAAAGATGGATGATTATCAATAAAAAAAACCTGCCATAAATCCTTGCAAAGGTGTGGGGAAAGGAAAGCTGTCATTCACTCTTGATTGATTTCATCACGGTGTTTTCAATATTGTGGAGAATTTTGAAAAAGCTAATAGTTCTATCATATGACCAGTTTTACAACTCCTTGGCATACCTCTAAGTCTTAATATTATACTCCACTGCATGGGACCTGATTGTGTAGCCTGGTCTGTTTTAGGGGCCCCTGGCAGTATGATCAAGATTTATCCCTGGTTAGTGAGCTGGCTTTTTGGGAGCTCATTACCTATGGCAGGACAAGTTGCCTAGCCTTGATGTAGAGGGGTGAGGCTTAGATCTGCCTTAACTGAATGTACCAGACTTTGCTGACTCCCCATGGGAAGTCTTACCTTTTAGGAGGAAAAGATGGAGAGTGGGTCACCGGAATGAGGAAGATAAGCTGGGGAACAGGAAAAGGAACACATTTATTTTACTGAAATATGATGTTCCTGTGAAAAGTCATACATTAACTATAATGAATTCTGATGCCAGGCCTGGGAACTTCCTTTCAAATTGCTGGGTAGAGGAGACCAAAAGAGAATGGGCTATTGATAATTTTCTTGGTTGTCTTTTATAAATTAATGGTAAGACACTATTGTTGAAGACATTACATATTCTACATATGAATTGGATCAATTGAACTACATCTGACCTATGTAGGTTGTGTGACCTAAACTGTAACATATTTCAAAAGGTGCAATAGTGGTACTTACATCTTGAGGGTATCATATTTGACCTAAGGCTTTCTCAATAGGAAGTACTATAAACATACTCCAATAGCAGCTACTGAAGAGGCTGTGGACTGTAAAAGAGAACCTTCACTAGTCATTTTCCTAAATCATTCTAATATATAACTGTAATCTAAACACCTCATACCTACAGATAAGTTTAGTTCCCACGTATCATCAAAGAAGATTCTTTGTGCAACAAATGGTGGCTTTACAGAAATCGAGAACTTGTCAAAATAGAAAATAAATGGCTGTGGGTGCAAGAACCAACTGATGCATCTATAATACAGAGAACATGATGGAGGAGGGGAAGAAAGATTGTTAAAAGCCAGAGCACCAATCAACTGTGAGATAGTATCTTCTCCGAATGACAAGAAAAGTGTTACAAGAAAATGATATATATTAACCAGAGAAATCTCAAAATTATGCTTACAAACAAGACCTTAAAATTGACATTAGTTGACATGACAAACAAGGTTCCAGCACCAGGATGAAAACTACAGGCAATTAGTGACTGATGAGAGAGGAAAAAACCATTCTTCTTCAGGATAAAGCATAAGCAATAAACCATGTAATTTAAAGTGATATGAACAACACTAATGTGATGTTTGCACTTATAAATTAATTATCTAATTATGTGTATGTGTGCACATATATGTACAGTATTTATATATGTAACAATAATAAGTAAAGAATAGACAAAACTGAATTTTAATGGAAGTGGAGAGGTGACATGGGAGGGAAGTGAGTGAGGTAATTGTAGTACTCATTTATGTAATTCTCAAAAATATTAAATTTATAAAGTAACTATAGATAACTATAAGATTGGGATTATTTTATCATTTTGATGTATAAGTGAGTGGGAGCTAGTCTGGATCTTGTATCCTATAACTAAACCATAAAGAAAAAAAGATAAAAATTAAAAGTTATTTTTAACAAGAGATAAAGTATTTCATAATATTATAAAGTTTAAAAGAACTGTAAATCAAACATTTGTCATTCAGTAACCATTTATACAAATCTATTAGCATAGACAGTAAGTGATTATTTAATAAATATTTAAAATGATCATTTCCTGTCTTCAGCCACACTAATTATATGCAACCACTTATATGATCATCTACATTCATAAACAAGATTTAAAACATGTATTTTGTTAAACTCTTCTTGGTGAGCATTAGTTTTGTTTAGTGTCTAAATATGAGTAATGAAAAATTATTTACTTTAGTCATTTTAGCAGCTTCTCAATCTACTGTGTGAACATTTGTGTAAAATAAGAGTAACTAAACAGTTATCCTTGATTCCATTTCCAAACCTTGTAAATATCCAATAACTTTGTTTTAAAAATTGTATGATATCTTTTTTATCAATATTTTATACTTTAAAAAGACAAAATAATGTCTCTAATAAGTGTTTGATTATTTGAATTATTATTGATTATTTGAGTTATTATTGAGGTATGAACTAGATTGTGATTTTCACTGTTCTTTTTTACTGATTCAAACCCATGCAATGTATTCAGATAATATAAAACATAATGCCTACAATGTCCAGTTTACTTTCTTTTTTTCTTTTATTATTATTTATTATTATTATTATTATTATTATTATTATTATTATTAACAAAGAAGTCACGCTTTCTATCCCTGTATATCATTATTCAAGGTCTCTTCCCCCTCCCTCAACATTAGATCATTTTTTCTTTTCCACAACTCTCCATCCCCTCCTTGGGCAGGCAGCAGACAGTCCCATGGTCCCACTGACCCAATATTGCTTAGTTCAGTCTCCACTACTTGCAGATCCAGTTTTATCCCCCCTCCCTCTAGAGTGACTCTTATAAAGATATGATATCTTTACCTCACAAGTGATATATTTATTTCATTCTGCTTTGTGATTTGTTAAACCCTATAATCTAAAAATGAATGAGTATTGACAGAATAGTTATCATTTTGGGTGAATTCTGTGTCCTTACCTATTCCAAATTTTTTATCTTACCTGTCTCTTTTGTCAGTTGTACTTTTAAATGACTTTAATGTACCATAAATCATACATTCTTATGCAGATACAATAGTCATTTACATAGCATAGATAATTATGATAAGATATACATTGATAAAAAATTTTATTAATGTATTAGCTATAAAAATATCAATAACATTTGAGGTGTCACTATGGACATGTAAAAGTATTCTCTCCAACAACATTATAGAAGACCATTAACTAATAATCATTAATGTTGGTAAGGTATAGTTTTATTCCAACATTAAAGATTTAGCTATTATAGAGTCATACTTCATCATTGTGCTCAGTAGTTATTTCCTTTTCCATTAAAATAAAAATCACATACTGCCTTATAATTTTTCCCCAGTGATTTAAATTCAAAAGAGTTCACAATGTGAAAACTGCACATCTGATCAGAATCGTAGATTTTGATGGGCTTCTTCACAAAATCGCTACTCTTTTCTGCATTAGTCCTGTTGACATGAAATTATATGTGAGCATCTGCTGGAATGTGTTCATTCATTAAACATGTATTTTTCAATGTTTGTTAAGTGTCAGGAGCTATGTGAAGCATATTCGGTGAGGAGTCAACATTATAATCTGTTTCTGATCTATCCAATTCTGATCTATGTCCAGCATTTCTTTTACAAAGCATAAAAAGATATCTACTGAAATATCTAGAACACAATATTCTGCAGATATGTTTCAGAGAACTATGGTTACCATGTGAGAAAGTACATATTCATCCTGCTGGGTTTTGCAATGTTAGAGATCAAACTCAGGAATTTATGTAATCGAAACAAGCACTTTTCCTGTGCTATATCCTGTGTGTTCACCCCCCTCAATTATTCTTCTCATAGTCAGAAAAAAGAAATGCAAAACTCTGAGTCAAATTTGGGCATATATCTATGAGAACACTTTCTTTATAAATATAAGTAAACACGGCACTTGTCAATTGCTATATATGTGTATCCAAGAGCCTATGAGACACATTTCAGATATGTTTAGTCTACAAATGTTTTACAGGGTGTCTTGTGATCCCTTACCTGTCAGACATCCAAGTAGCCTAATCTCTGTTCAGCTTGAGTTTACCTCACTTAAATCAGCATTGTTTTTTTATGCACTTTGCAGGAATTATATTATAAACTTTGTGAATGTATGAATACTCATCTCTTTCTTCTTGGAATAGAGTCTTTTTTAATTCATATAAAAATTATCCCCAATGGTTCATGTAAAGTCAGTTTATAGTCTATTATTTTATGAAGAGTTCAATTATCTTACAATTTATAAATCTTCTATTCAACATTTTACAAGTGTAGAACCTTTGCATTTGTGTGCCTTGATATTTACTATATTTTTACTTATCATAATTTCAGGCTTATTGGCTTCTTTTACTACTTTCTTTTAGAATAAAGATTGGCTGCTTATTGTATTGTTCTTATGATTGAGTACATTTACATAGGTAAACTCAAATATTAGTTTTACTGCATTCCATACAGTTTAAAAGTTTGTGCTTTCATTTTTATTTGGCTTAATATGAGAATACCATAGAAACTAAAGTATGTCTATATATGTTCATTGTACTAATTATGCTTTCCCCTTCAACATCAACATTTTTATTGCATTATGTCTTCCTAATGCTTTCTCATACATAATTCACATATAACTTCATATTTATTTGGTCTATTATTCATATAATTCATAATCTCCTTTGAAGTTATTTGTAGTTTTTTTGTTGTTGTGATGGTTTGTTTCTTCTGATTTGTATGGTTGCCTGTGAATTTAACTAACAGCCGCCTCTCCTGGTCTTTACAGCCTGGCTTCAAAGAAAAGAAACCAATCAATCAATCAATAGGTATTTTAGAAGCCTATCAGGCTTCTTAACTGGAGTGCATTATTTTGAATGTTAAAACAAAAAGACAGTCACCAAAACTACAAGGGACAGAGGACTGATCTCTAAAATATATAGCAAACTCAAGAAACTAGAGCCCAAAACCCTGAATAATCAATTAAAAAATGGGGTTCAGAACTATAAAGGGGAATATCAGCAGAAGAATTACAAAAAGCTAAAAGGAACTTGAAAAAATATTCAACATCTTCCATCAGAGAAATGCAAGTCTAAACAATTTTGAGATACAACTTTACACCTCTCAGAATGGCTAAGATGAAAAACACAGATGACAGCCTATGCTGGAGAGGATGTGGAGGAAGGAGAACATTCCTCCATTGTTGGTGGGAGTGTAAACTTGTTCAGCCACTCTGGAATACAGTATAGAGGTTTCTCAGAAAATTAGGAATCAATCTCCCCAAAATTCCAACAATACCACTATTGGGCATATATCCTAAAGATGCCCATTCTCACTCCAAAAACATTAGCTCAACTTTGTTCATAGCAGTATTATTTGTAATAGCAAGAATCTGGAAACAACCTAGATGACCCTCAACTGAAAAATGGGTTAACAAACTGTGGTACAACTGCACAGTGGAATACTACCCAGCAGTAAGAAAAAATGATATACTAAAATTTGCAGGCAAATGGCTGGAATTAAGGAATATCCTCCTGAGCAAGGTATCACAAAACCAGAAAGATAAGCAGGGGATGTATTCACTCATTAGTGGACTTAATAAAAAATATTCTTTTTTCATTGAAAGATAATGGATGAATAAAGTGATTTAAAACACACAAACACACAAAACAAAACAAAACAAAACAAAACAAAAAAACAAAACAAAACTTCTGGTTTGAATGTAGAAGGATTGGTCAGCAGAAATTTGTGGATGCCATAGTGGATCCATGGGCATTAGCTGCGACCTACTTTGTGTTCCTCATCTGTAGCTGAGCCTAACCTGGCTTGAGGAGCTTTAGATTTTATTTTTTATGTTTCATGTATTTTAGGGGAAAGAGAAGTTTTATTACTGTATGGGTTGCTTTTTTGCTATCCTGAATGTTTTGCTTTTTAATATAAAGTTTGATATTGATTTTCACAAAACAATAAAAAATAAAATTTATAATTAGCAAAGGTTATTATATTCCCCACTGTAGCTCTTTCTTTCCCTCCAGTGTGTACGTGTGTGTGTGTGTGAGTGTGTGTGTGTGTGTGTGTATGTGTGTACCTCTAGGAGTCTTTAACATTTCTTTCTGCTTTTCATTTGAGTACTAAACTGTGGCACAGTTTGTAGAAGGAGCTCTATGTACTGTGCCTACAAAAAATGCTTCTGGGTTATGAGCTGTACTGCAAATAATACCTTCTTCTATATATTCCAAGCCAATGCTTCCATAATTTGGAGTTCTTTTATTAGCATGTTGGATGAGGACTATCAGAACTCACGCCCCTTGAGAAGAGCACAGAAATGCTAATATGTGCACAACATGTTTTTCCTATTGTATCTCACTCCTGAGGGTATTCATCAAACCTACATAAATTTTGATATGCTATCAAGATATCAGGCCTAAAAATCAGTCATCTACTTTTTTTCTGGATTCATTAATGGAAATTTCTTTTGTTTCTATTGTAGATACCACTCTGCTGCCCATTTTATAGTTTGGCATACAAGAGGCTTTAGAATACACAGATAAATGCTCAATCAGTTGTTCAGCTGGTGCAACTTGAACATGTGTTATTCTCATTTCGTCATTTACTACATGAGAAGAGAACTAACGCAGCTCAAAAGAAATTGGGGAAAATCAAAGACCACACAGTCTCCCTTGGAAAAAACTAGCTTAGTACATGGTCTTTCCTATTACAGCCTCAACACTGCATTACCCTTTCTTTCTGTTGCTTTAGCATTGTCAGCTAAGAAAATAATAAAATGACAGTGTATCCCAACTTCTCCTCTCCTAGGAAAGTAGGCTCTCATATTTTTAAACTCTTTATTACTTCTTCAAAAAATTCTTATTAAAATATTCAATTTCCTCAACTCCTAAGTTCAAAGGACTTCAAAAACTATAGTCTCTGTATTTTGAAATGAATTCTCCACTACTTCTTAACATTAATCTTAACCATCACTTTGAACACACTTTCAAGACATTCTGTGATGTTCCAATTCTAAATATTCTTTCTGTATGCATCTCCGTGTGTTTTCATTTAAAAATGAACCAATCCTTTAGAGACTCATTTTCTCTCTGTTCAAAACAAGTTGCCATATAATTCAGTTTAGAAGTATTCTTCCTTTCTGCTCTAAGTTTTTTTTTTCCAATGAGTCTAATAGAAGTATTGGCAGCCATGACCTTATTTTAGCAGTTGTCGTGTTGAAACCATCAAATCGTTTTCATTTTTAGTATAGGGATTCATACTTGTGGTTTTCTTCATTACATAAGAGGTTAATATATATTTGTGTGATTTTAAAAAAATCCAGACATGAAATTTTTAAATGTTACCATGTTATTATTTAATAAGATTTAAAAAATTCATTTTCAGGTAACATTGTTACAGATTACATTATATACATTTTATAAAAAACATGTCATCTTAAATTTGGCATTTTATTTCATTAATAATTTTACCTTCTTTCATTCTTCAATATCACCTACTTAAATTACCATGAGGTGGCAGCATGGTGAGTAAAAATAAGAAAATTGTGCATAGCTTTCCCAACAGGATAAGCTTCCATACTTGCATTCCTTTAGCTTTAAAGGAATGACCAAAGTTTCTAAATATTTTTAATATTTATTTAAGGCAACGGTTCAATGTATAATTTACAGGGACTTGTAATTTATTTTGTAACCCAACCTGGTGGCATACTTCTGATTCTATTACCTTGGTCTCCCTGAGCAATACTTCCTTGTGTGAAAAGGTCCTGAAGACTGTGAGTTGCTTAGTACACTGTAGCACTATGCAAACACTCATTTCAGTGTTTCAACTGAAATAGAGAACAATACTTCATGGAATGCCAAACCTGCCTAGTGTATTAATAAAAATGTGACTTCTAGAATCTCAAACTTCAGGATCTCAGACACTTCATGATCACTAAAGTTGCAACTGTATCACTTAAATAGCACATTTAAAGGAGTTTGAAAACTATCAGTTTTTACTTTAAGAGTAGACCTTTGCAGTAGAGTGGCAGGGTGTATTTTCTTACCTGCATCACAGAACAATAATATACACCTGATTGTGACTTCGGCTTGTGTTGTGCTTGGATTCTGAATTCTGGTAAGTCTATGGGATTTCACTGCTGCCTGCTTCTCCATGTTCTGTTTTGTGCTATCTCCTTCAAAAGGACTACATCTAAAATATCATATGGCCATAACCAACATCAACAACACACAACACAAAGGCTACAATTTTTATATTTCATAATAATCCTGTGATGACCAGTAGGTTCCCAGATCTCCTGAAGTTAGCTCTCCTGAGGTGTCTCCATCTTATGCCTTCTTAAAGCACCATTAAGTCATAATTCAGAAGTGATCACTTAAGCTTTCCTGCCCTACCACGTGGACTTAACAGTACTTTCTCCTATTCAACACTCTTCAGGTCACAAATATGAGCTTGCTAATATGTTTCATAACCACTCTGCATGTTCAAATAGAACAGCAATTAATTAAGGAGAAGTGCTCTCCCTTATTTATACAATAGCTAACTTTCATTGAGCTATTAACTTTATTAGTAATAATTATTTAAAGTCCACTAATGAGTGAGTATATCCCTGTTTATTTTTCTGGGTTTGTGATGCCTTGCTCAGGAGGACATTCTTTAATTCCATACTTTTGCCTGCAAATTTTAGGATATCATTTTTTCTTACTGCTGAATAGTATTCCACTGTGTAGCTGTACCACAGTTTGTTAATCCATTCTTCAGTTGAGGGGCATCTAGGTTGTTTCCAGATTCTTGCTATTACAAATAATGCTGCTATGAACATAGTTGAGCTAATGCTTTTGGGGTGCGAATGTGAGCCTTTAGGGCATATGCCTAATAGTGGTATTGTGGGATTCTTGGGGAGATTGATTCCCAGTTTTCTGAGAAACCTCCATATTGCATTCCAGAGTGGCTGAACAAGCTTACACTCCCACCAACAATGGAGGAGTGTTCCCCTTGCTCCACATCCTCTCCAGCATAGGCTGTCATCTTTAATTTTAGCCATTCTGACAGGTGTAAGGTGGTATCTCAAGGTTGTTTTGGTTTGCATTTCTCTGATGGCTAAAGATGTTGAGCAATTTTTCAAGTTCCTTTCAGCTATTTGTAATACTGCTGAGAATTCCCTTTTTAGTTCTGAACCCCATTTTTTATTGGATTATTTAGTGCTTAGGGCTCTAGTTTTTTGAGTTCAATATATATTTTAGAGACCAATTCTTAAAAAGAAAGATGTCATTGTACATAGGAGCTCAAGGCTAGAATATAGCTAAGTGACACAGTTTCACTTCTGCATTAATGGCGTCTGGCAGGGGTGTGGATGAAGAAGGACTCATTTTCTTTAAAGAACTGGCCATAGGGAGTTTAATTATCTCCAGTAAGTGAATGAGAGCATGAATGGGTACTTTTTATAAATGGGGTGGTCATAAGAGTGGGTATGAAACTGAGAGGATTGATGAGTCTGATTAAGTATATGATGCAAAATCACCAAATAATAAATAAAAATATGCTGGAAAAAATTATTATTTAATTTGTATCACACAAATTATGATAATGTTTTCTGAGTGAAATATTTTTTATGTAATATGCTTTTAATTTTACTAAGGTTATGGTAACCATACTCATAAATATGAACAAATGATTCATAAGAACATGTTATAGTTAGCATGGTAAATCTTGTTTAAAAAACTTTAAATTAATTTTTTAAATATATGTATATATGTAGATACTAATTTTATAAGCTTCTCTAACTTCTCCCTGAAAAGTTTAATGTGACATATTTCTAGTTATATCTAGTTTTTCCAAAGTTACTAATTCAAATTGAGGAGCCCTTATTCAACTTTAAAGATTTGACGAGCTTTTTAATAATGTTAGAAAAAATGTGTCAGGAATAGTATTATAGCATTAAAATATAGTGACTTTTTCATATTCAGATAGTTTTAATGTCATACTATTTAAATTCAGTACAAGTTTCCATTCTGGAGGTTTAAATGAAATTATATGGAGCACTGAATGTATAAAGGCATGAGAAAACATGGATCATGAAGAGGACGACCATGAGCCCTGATTAGTGACAATGACAGCCACTACACTTGGGGTGCACTTCTGCCCTTTTATCTAATTGGATGATGTATAATTCTGAGCTTGATGGAATTTTTATTTGTTCTTACAAAGTATTTTTATACTTTATAGCATTATATGTAAACTCATATTTTATGACAGATTTCAATTTTAAACAGTTTCACTTTTGTTGTCTCTGTAAATTTTGATTTTTGTAGCTTGTTGTACAAAGGTTGCCATGAATCAGCTATGTAGCTACTAACAACAATTAAAGTGTCTTTTAAGTTGTGTGGGTTTCAAATTCATATCAGCAGCACAGAACATGAGATTCTGCACTAAGGTAAGCAGTAGATTTATTTTTATTTTACATTTATCTTAGAAAGAGTTTGTTTTCTTGTAGTTCTTAGTACAGAAATGCCAAGACATTTGCCAAAGGGCCTGTGATTGCTTCAGATTTATGAAATGCAAATTCTGAAGAACTCTTTTTGACATCACAGTGATTTTCAAATTCATGATTAGCAAGCATCTCCCTTTATGCACAAGAAGTTCTTAAGATTAATGCCAGAAGCAGAAATCCTGGGATCATAAATCTTTAGTAAGGTAGAGTCACCGACCATACAATACCACCTATATAACTCTAATTACAGCAATTTGTTCATGATTAGTGATTATAGGCTAATGGTATTTTTGCAAGGAGACTGTTCTATGTATTTATAACATTGTATTTGCCTTTATAGTTTCATGGTGTGAAGTTAGAGAAAAAATGGATCACATTATTAAGAAAATCAATTTATACCCATTTGATCATTTTAGAAATTCAGTGGCATGAACCTGGATTAAGTTTTTAAACTTCCTGTTAAACAAAATCTTTCTAGCTTATGCTCTGATGAGACAAAGAAACCATTTTTTATTAGTAAAATAAGATGGTAATTTTTCTTCTTAACAATTGTAGACAACAATATAAAATGATTAAAAAAATTGAAAAAGATTTCACTGTCTGTGTTGTAGAGCTAATAAACTTATAGTTAGTTGCTGAAATTATCTCCGTGAGAAGTGCTTCATTTGCTTGGTTCTATTCTATCTAAGTGTGATGTCACAGGAGGTGACAGCCTATGCACTGCATGTTGGTTATTTTAAAATGTTCAAGCAGTAATTATCCTTAAATAACATGCGAGACTGGAAAACAACATTCTCTTAATCACTTCTGTCTGACGGGTGGCCTATGGGTCTTTCTAAGTTTTTTCCCTTAGTCATTTTGTGTTTAGAAGTTTTGAAGCTTGTTTGCTTAGATTTTATATATCAGTGTAAATAAGCACAAGATCTGTTACAAAAGTGAAAACAATATTGCTGATTACATACTAAAAGTTTCATATGGCTGTGTCCATAGCTTTCTGAATAATGACAGTAAATAATTAGCACATAAATCCTTTTCTTAATGAATACAGTTCTTCAAGAAAAGAATAATTCTTTATTGCAATGATGTTAGGATCAAAGCAACATAGTGTTTAGTGATAAATCTTGTCTAGTATATTTGCTTGTAGAAATTACGAACCCCAACCCCATTCAATATCAGTATGGCTTAGGACATTTATTTTATTTTCTATGACTTTGGTTTTCTCCCCTATAAAACTGTGATGATTACTATAGTAACTGCCAAACATCACAAAGTAAGGTTTCATTATATGATGTCTATTATTATTCATAACTTTTAATAAGCATATCTTAGCAGTTGTTATTAGACCATAAAGTAATAACTTCTTGAATGATGAGTATGACATCATCTTCATTTTCATGGCTTCATGCTAGTTATTGTATCAGCTCATTTCATGTAACATAGTGTTCCATGTTGGAAATGCCAGAGTAGGCTCCAGGCTACTTTCTACAAAGACAGTGAAGCTATGTTTTTTGGCAGGCGCTTAGGTTATCTTCTGTGCCAAATGTCTTGATGCCATTTGGTTACCTGCATTCAACATTTAATTTTCACTCTAATCAATTCACAATTAAGCATAATGATGTCTAAATATTTAACTCATTGACTACATTCATAATACCAACAATTCAAATCTCTTCTGCTATTTTATAGGTGATTTTTAACAAAGGTTTGAATGGTTAGAGAAGGTAAAAATGACTAGAATGGCATTTAGAAGCGCCATTGAGATTGAAATGAGTTCCTTTTGTCTGGTCTTTTTATCATTCACAATTGTCAATTATAAATGTGGCCATATGTTGCTCACATTGTGTAGCTTACACCAACTCACTATTATCCTTTTCAGCTGTTTCTTTAGTCACATAATTCCAATTTTATCCAGGCATCCATTCTAGTATGCCATATATCTAGCTACATGCTTTATGCTAATGTTAGCCAATTCTCAGTCCCACAAGTTAAGGTAACTATATACTAGCTCAAGCTTATCAGTCTTTCTTATTATTGATCAATACAATAATATACATTAGATAAACTACTGCATAACAAAACATGTAGATTGCGTTTACAAAAAATTATTGTTTTGCTTGAGACAGTTATGAGAATTTTTTTTACTTGATAAAAATTATTTTATCTGAATGTGATACTGAAGGTTTTATCTCTGTTCTAGAATATAGTCAACCCTTACCACCCAGACTGGAAAGTCAACTTAATCTGACTCATAAATTATACTCAAAATATTAAGCTGAACAATAATGAAAAGGGAAATGTAAGTGGTATCTGTCCAAGCCTTGTAGCTTATCTAATAGACTTCCCTGTCTATTGAGACAATACAAAAGATGCTTCCTTGTCATTTATTGTGTGAAAAACCCTACAAGATATACAGAGTATGTGGGTAAGGGTTTTTTCTTGGTCTTCATTAACAAAACACATGAAGGTACCAAGTTTGATGAAGAAAATAAAACTTTGGTGGACAAGAAAGCTTAGTTTTAGGCCATTAGAAGATTATGTAAGTGAATATATAATATTGCAGAGACAAGATACAAGGACAAGGAATTATGGGCACATTGGAAAGGCACAGAATCACTCATTCACCCTAGAGTCAGATTAAAGCTTCTCTTTAGGAGTAAACATCCTTGGAAATTTATCATTTGGTAGAAATATTACTGGACAACATAAAGAAGAAAGTGATTTTATATGTAGACATTTTATGTTGCTATAGCAATAAACATAAAACTGTGAACGCTTATTACTTTAGGTAGGACCTGGGTAGCTCTTATTTACAATTATTTCTTGGGAATATCACAAACTACACAACTGACTCTGTGAGCAGTGCTAACACCTTAACTTCTTGTATCCTCATGAGCTACAAATTTACTTTATTAATTATAATCTTGTAAGCTGCCTCCTCAAAACCCACTTTGTGATCTCATCTATGTTTCTCAATCACCTTTTGAGGATAATACCTTCAAAAATCCATCAAAATCCTATATATGCTTTGTAAAGAAAAGAAGTTTGACTTTCAGCTTATGCACCTGGTCGTCTCCTACTTCCCAGTAATTTTTCTATTTCTTAACTACCCTGCTTAAAATCTATTTTTAAATGTCTGTTATCATTATCATTTCTCCAAGCCCCTTGCATTCCATTTTTAATATTTGAACTCAAGGATCATCTTTCTGCCTGAGTGGAGACCTCTGCTGAAAGCTGTTCAGATTTCTCCAGATGTCAGCATTCCTTTTTGCCTGCCTTGACACCTCTCACAGCCGTACATTTTTGTAGTTTTGTGGGGGATATTGTCAAGGTTGAAATTTTTCATTTACTGTATAGATGAACTGAAGATTTTTAGTAGGTGATAATTATTGAATAAATGGTGATCCTCCTACACACAACACTGACAGTATGGTATGATTGAGAGAAGTTCTTATGTAAGACTCATGCCCTAAACTCAGCTTTGAATAAAGTAGCTCATGAATTCACTTGGAAAAATCTATTCCCTTTCCTATGACACAGAGAAGCTTCATGTTAAGTCAGAAATTTTATTTATTTCATCTACGTTAAAACAACAAAAAATTTTTTATTTTCCTAAGAAATACCATTTAAAAGTTTAAAATACCCAGCTAAGTCGTGAATAGAGGACAGAGTAATCAGTGAATCTCACTATCAAACTCCAGTGTCTCATGGCAAACTCTGCATCACTGAGCATCATTTAAAAACCACTGACCCAGAAGATAGCCAATCTCTCTTCAAGATTTTCGGCTGTAAAATATATAAATCAAATAGCAACCAAATTTAATATACTATAGTATAGTATATTTCCAACTATAAAACAAAATATCAAATAGCAACCAAACTTCATAAATTATAATATAGTATAATGCATGTTTCCATAATTTTAGAATATGTTAATTTTTTCATTTATAAATTAAATTTAGTAATTATTGAAAGAGAGAATTACAGGTATACAGATTAGAAGACCATTTTTGAGTTGCTTTTTATTTCTTCTACCATGTTGGTTGCAGGAAATGAGCTTATTTTTTTCATTATACTGATTAAATTTTATTAAGATTAATATTTGATCATACATTATTCACCTGAGTAATTATTCATTTATCCTATTCAGAAGGTCAAATGTTGAATGTAAGCCTATGTTCTTCAATTCATAATTTTTTCCTTTTTTCATGAATGAAATCTCATTTTTTATCCATGTATCCCCTTGTTCAAACTCCCCTCTCCTGCCTCTCCCAGTCACTCTCTCTTCTCCCCATCACTTTATCTCCTCCCCAGTAAGGGCAGGAGATCCCATGGTCCCAAGCTGCCTTACTTCAGCATCCACTTCAGGCAGATTCACTTTCCTCACCCCAACATCAAGACTGGGTCAAGTGTTTCTCTAGAGAGAATGAGCTCCAAGGTGTTTCAGATCCCATGCTGTTTAGTGGTTGTGGTTTGCATCTTGTGAATGCTTTGCTATTTGTTTAAAGTCCAATAATGAATGAGTACATCCCCTGCTTAACTTCCTGGGTTTGTGATACCTCACTTAGGACAATATTCCCCCAATCCATCTAGTTCCGCAAATTTTAGGATATCATTTTTTTCTTAGAATATGTAAAGTTTTTCAAGTGATAATTTCTCACATTATCTAGTTTTAGAAGACCACCTTAACACTCATTTTCATAAGTGTGATGGCTTTGATTTGCAAACTATTGATAAATAATTTTTTTCTTGACTTACTCATTAACCTAGTCACATATTATCTTAGGTAGATGATTTAATGTACTGTTTTCCTGCTCTTTCTCAGTACTTAGGTATATATATTGGTGATTATATAATAATATGAAATTAACACTACATTCTGAAGTTTCTAATATCTAGTATAAATGGTGGTTGTCACATCATCAAATAAGATATCAAAATCTGTGATTCATTTGGATTATGTGATGATATCATACAGATGTTATAATTTAGAAACAAAGAGGGCAGGAAGTGAGTGACTCATCTGCTTTTATTTTCAAGCTTTCTGTGAAAGAAAATGGTATTCTTGAACTTAATTATTTCCTTCACAAATCTCATAGAGTTTCTTGATTAGTTAATGACCTCTTAATTCACTATGAAGTGCAATTAATTATATATCTTGTAGTAATTATAATAGTTTAAATTTTTAAACTGTTTGGACTCTAATAGGATTCATTTAAAATACAGTCTCCCATTCATATATGTAGTTATTATCATATTTATGTTTTCAATGTAAATTGTGATATTTTCTAAAAATTATAATGTATCAACTAAAGGAACTATTATTTTTAAGCATTGAAGGTATCACTAATTATATCTTATTTTAATTTTCTAGATGATCACTTATTATTACATTGCTTCTATATTTTCAAAATCATTGTGCTAGACAAATATTTATTTATAATCAAGATAAACAAGTGGTTTAATAAGCATGTTTAATCTCTCTGTATAACTTGATCACAATTATGGAATTGCAAATAATTATGGAAAACATGAAAAAAGACAAAATTAAAAAGGCATTAATTCTGGAATGATTAATAACATATGATTGCATTGTTCCTAATATGTAACATATATGCATATATACATATATACATATATATGAATGCTATATTAAAATACTTAATGGAACAATTGATAGTTCATATTGAGAACATTGTGGATTGAACCGATTGCCTGTCCTGATAAACTCTTCCACTAAACAATACTCCTACTTTATTTATTTATTTATTCTTTTACCTTAAGCCATATTATCACCAAATTGTCCAACTTGGCCTTAAATTTGCTATTTACTCAAGACTGGACTCAAAAGCTCTATTTTCTGACTTTATTATTTATATTTAGGAATAAAAGGCATCTCCTATTTCATCCTTGGTTATTAATTTAAAATTATACAAAACATTATGTCTATATCCTCCTGAGCGAAGTATCACAAACTCAGAGAGATAAGCAGGGGATGTACTCACTCACTAGTGGTCTCTAAACAAACAAACAAGAAAAAAAGCCAAACATGCCCAAGTGGCAAACCACAACCACTGAATAGCTTGGGATCAGAAACACCCTGGACTGACCCTTCAAACCCCACTCCAACTATAGGAACACCAGGCTCACTCTTGAGGGAGGGGGGACAAAACTGGATTTGGCCAGGAGTGGAGACTGATCCAAGCATTATTGGGTCAGTGGGACCATAGGACTGTCTGCTCCCTGCCCA
This sequence comes from Sigmodon hispidus, assembly GCA_004025045.1. NCBI lineage: Eukaryota > Metazoa > Chordata > Mammalia > Rodentia > Cricetidae > Sigmodon > Sigmodon hispidus. Next base: position 20,421 of record PVIH01018253.1, on the reverse strand, counting down.
GGGAGGGGATGGGGAGTTGCAGAGAAGAAAAATGACCAGACGTGGTGGGAGGTGGAAGGGACCTTGAATAAGGATATACAGGGATGGAAAAAAAAATCAGAGGGAAAGCTGAACACAAAGTAAAAAAAAAAAAAAAGAATTACAAAAGAAGCTTTCCTGTTGATTCGTTATGAGTCATTGAAGGAGTATGGATTAAATGAGTAATTCGTCTATGAGTATCAGAGAAGATCTACATACTTTCTGAAGATTCTAGACATGTATCTCAAAGTTAAATATAGTTTGACTTTCAGAAAAAAAAATGATCTTGTGTTCCCTAAAATAGTCATTTTGCAACAATTTACATATCAATATGGTGGTGGTTCCAGAATCTCTGGCACATTACAGCAATCTTATGTACCTCAGTAAAGAAGCCTTTCTCATATTCTTTCCCAATATATGCTGGGATTGATCTCACTAATTTCTAAAATAGTTTTACATCTCTATTTTAAACCACATGATAATCGATTGTAAACATCGATTCTTCATACAGTTGTTGCTTTCTTGGGTCAGAGCATCTGAAGTTGTACACATGATATCCCCTCGGGATTTGATCCTTGAAAGGTGAAGAAGGCTCACAAGAATCAAAATGTATACAGGGTTTATCTAAGGATAATCTCAATATAGTAGTAAATATTTCTTTGGTCTGTCTTTTCTATCTGTACATGGAGTGAGTAGAAATATATTTCTGAGGAGAAGTCAAAGATGAAACACTGATACAAATTTGATACTGTGAGCTGGTTTTGTTCACATTTGAAATCTCTGTTTTCTTAACATTTATAAATTTGTCAATCTTGTTTGATTTAGTCATCTCAAAATTCCTTTAATTGAAGTGATTCAAAACTTAAAAAATACCATTAGTCATTTATTCTATTTTCATCTTACAAGGAAAATGTCACTTGGCATGAGAACCCTACAGTAAGGGTAACCACTTCTTTGAAATTGCTGCCAAAGAAATAAGACTTCCACATTAGTCATTTTATATCAACACAATAGAGAATTGATTAGCATGGGTACAATTTACAGTATGCTTACAAAACTTTCAATTATTTGTAAAAAATGAAGATTGATGGGAGATATGAAATAATTATCTTTCTTCAGCAAGCGATTCTTCTTATTTCAATGATAATAGAAACTGAAATTTCCTTGATTATAAATGAAAGTTGAAAACATTAAGATATAGTAAATAACTTGATAAACAGAAACAAGCCTAAATCTAGTTTCTGATTAGATGATGAGTTAGATGCCTACTGACAATTGTTCTTTATCTTTTCTTAATTTAATTTCACTTACATGTTGGGGTGAGGAAAGTGAATCTGCCTGGAGTGGATGCTGAACTAAGCCACCTTGGGACCTTGGAACCTCCTGCCCTTGCTGGGGAGGAGATAAATAGATGAGGAGAAAAGAAAGTGACTGGGAGGGGCGGGAGGGGGAAGGGAGTTTGAACAAGGGAATACATAGATAAAAAAATGACACTTCATTCATAATAACAAAAGGTAAAAAAAAAGAAAGATAAACCAAAAAATTGCATTCCAAGGAAGATTAAGTAATTGGAGGGTGGATATCTGTATGAACATATAAACCTGACTGTATTTAATACCTATGGCCTATGAACTATATATATTGCCTTTATATCTGGGAAATATTCCCAGATAAATTGAGTTCACTTCTGTTTATTTACCCCACATCCAGCCTGTTTCTCACAGCTTAGAGCAAATAATATTGGGATAACTTTTGGATATTTTCAGCTTGGAGGTGAGATGAACATTTTATGCAATTTTTACTTTCTTTGAAACCTGACATTTTCTGGAATTAGGGGAAAGGTAGACTCCACCCAACACCAGACTTTTGCGTAACTCTTCCTACACAACACTTTTAACTTCTTGCTTGAAGAAAGTTACTAGAAAAAAACAACCAAGTATCTGAGATCAGCATAGATTTTAGAAAAAGAATATACATTAATTTATTATAAACTTAACAAAAATTTTCTCAACCATTAGCTGCTCATTTCAAATTCAAATTTTCTTATGCTGTATTATTGTTTGCTAAATCTTGTTCCAATTCACTAGATAAATTCCTCAGAATTTTATGCACTTGAATCTTACTATCAAAATCAATTTCTTCAAATTCAACCTTAGGTAATAGTAACTGAGTACTATAAAGTTATTTCATGTATTCCAAAACTATGTTAATGTACATATACATATAATTCTTATAAGTCTATATAAAATATCTTTATAACAAAGCTATACTAATATAAATGTACCCTTGATTGTTATACTAATAATAATATCTAGAGTAACAATCTATTAGATAAAGTTACTGATGGACAGAGGCACAGATTTATAAACTGATTATTATTTTCAAATTAATTTGTTTTTTGATAAGTTTCACGTGTGCAGTATATCCTGATCACTCTCACTACCCAATCTTTCCTACTTTGTCACTAAATGATTATTTTTATGCTCATGGCATCTTATGTGGTTTTTGTTTCATAAGGTTTTCATAAGATAATACACCACACACACACACACACACCTATGTAATATGCAGGTCTTTTGAATATATGTTATTGATTCTCCTTTGTGCATTTAAGAGATTCTTCTATGTGTGAACAAGTGTGCCTCTGTGTTCACTTGTGTATCTCATTCTTTTTCTTTGACTCTTTTTGTTTGTTTGTTTTGTCCTATTGCAGTTTTTTTGGCTTTTATCTTATTATTACTTAGATATCTATTTTCTAGGGAAAAACAGAAAAGGTCTGAATTTTGATGGGAGGACATGTGGTAAGTATCATATGGGAGTAGGGATTATATTGGAATATAGTCTAAGAGAAGTCTGTTTCCAATAAGAAGAATCAAAAGGACTTTCACTAGTTATTTAATAATTAATTTAATTTTATTGAGCATTATTTAAAAATAACTCTGATTTGTGATTTTTTTATTAAGAATTTCAACTAGGTGATGGTGAAACATGCCTTTTTCCCAGCATTTGAGCAGGAGACTGAGGCAGGTGGATCTCTGAGTTCAAGAACAGCAACAGATTGAAAGCTGGGACAACAGAGAAAGCCTGTCTGAACATGTTTTTAAAAAGACAATCTCATATATACACAAAATACGTTTTGTTCAATTCTTCCCTGTCCATTTTCACCCTGTCACTCCTCCACTTTCCCTCCCAGCTTCATGTTCTGTTTTTTTCTTAAACCAACTGAATCATGACACTTACTGAGTCCAATTAATGTTTTTTTGCCTAAGTTAGAAGTCTATGAATGTAAAGAGGCATCAAAGTAATTTTTCCATGGAGAAACTTTAGTTGCATTTCATTCTAAATTGAAAACTAAATTGAAGAGAAAAATACATGTGTTGACATGCATGCAAACTGTTATTTAAATACATTTACCTTAAATATATGCCACAGTTTGAAGTATAAACTTAGTGAAAGTCAACATCAAACAATTAAATGCAACTTTTTCTTCTAGAAATTGCCAAGTAACAAACATCAATGGTAAGGCATCCTGTATGTAGATTTTTTTCTATAAGGTAAGCTTGTTCAGCCACTCTGGAATGCAGTATGGTGGTTTCTCAGAAAACTGAGAATCAATCTCCCCAAGGACCCAGCAATATCACTTCTGGCTATATACCCTTAAGATGCACAGTCTCACTCCAATGGCATTAGCTCAACTATGTTCATAGCAGCATTATTCATTTTATGAAGAACCTGGAAACAACCTAGATGCCCCTCAACTGAAGAATGGATTAACAAACTGTGATACATCTACACAATGGAGTACTACTCAGCAGTAAGAAAAAAATGATACCCTAAAATTTGCAGGCAAATGGGTGGATTTGGAGAATATCCTCCTGAGCGAGGTATCACAAACCCAGAAAGATAAGCAGGGGATGTACTCACTCATTGGTAGACTCTAAACAAAACAAAACAAAACAAAAAAAGCAAAGCATGCCCAAGCTGCAGATCACAAACACTGAACATCTTGGGATCAGAAACACCTTGGACTGACCCCTTGGATCCCACTCCCCCTAGAGGAACACTTGACTCAGTCTTGATGTTGGAGGGAGAAAACTGAATTTGCCAGGAGTGAGGGCTGAACTAAGCAATATCGGGACCTTGGGACCTTGGGATCGCCTGCCCAAGGGGGAATGGGGAGATGAGGAGATGAAAGAATGACCTGATCTGGTGGGAGGGGAAGGGAACTTGATTAAGGATATACAGGGATAGAAAATGTGACTTCTTTATTCATAATAAAAAAAATCACCAGGCAAGTTAAACAAAAATAAATAAATTCAACTATCATGGGAGAATATAAAATTTAACACCCCTAGAAATAAGCTTGGACTCATGAGCAAATAATATAAGCTGTAAATCTCTTGTCCTATCGACATCATCTGAAAAGTCATTACATATCCTTTGAATGTTTATTCTTGACAATAAAATTTTAGATTTTTCATTAATAGTAAAAGAATTTAAAAATCTCTGTACTTTTAAAGCCTGTTTGGCAAATTATAGAAAATAACATTATATATCAAGATTAAATGTGAGTATACTTCCTCTGTAATCTTATATGATAATAATGAATATAGTTATTCAGATCATATTTTCATAATAAGAAAATATCTAAAATTATTTTATTGTATTGATATTTGATAGCTATAAAAACATGTTTTCTAGCGATCAATCAGTAAATAATCATTTCTTCTTTGTAATGAGTTAGCTGTATATACTTGTTTTTTCCTTTTTTTATTATTATGAATAAAGAATTCACATTTTCTATCCTTGTATATCCTTATTCAAGCTGTATATACTTGTTATCTCACATCTGATGTAATATATTGTATGTCTTCTACAGTAGTAGAGTATACTCTTCCTTGGTTCTTGGTGACCAAATTCCATTCAATAACACTAATTATTGGATTGATATTGATAAATCTTTGATGTGAACTTAATTGGTTAAAAGTAGAGGAGATTGTTAAATGGACCCCTCAATAAATAATTAAATACACTCATGGGGAAATCAATACAATACAGATTTTTTGGTGCAAGTCTTTTCTAGCTTTCTTTGAAGCTGGAAAAACTCAGGCTTTACTTTGAGACATTTGAAGGACAAAGGTTCTTGCATGTAAATCATAGGGGCTGCTACAAAACTAGCGTCAAGTGTCAAAAGCTATAAACCACTAACCTTGCTGACAAGAAGTGATGCTTATTATTTTTAATGCACTTCTTGGAATTATTTGTACTGGAAGATTTTTCATCTCTGTACTTACAGGGAAGGCCAAGCAGACAGTTGTAGGAAGCTGGCAGTAAATCTACATCTGTGAATAAACTCCCCTGGGATTTCAAGAAAGACGGTAATGAATTCTACATATGATACTAGTCCTCAAGGCAGACATATTCACAGTATGATGGAAGACATAGGTTCCTAACAAAATTTAAGTGCTTAATCAGTGGGTAAAGTGTTGCTGCTATGAACTGCTATGATGTAAGTTTAAAGAGATATACAAATGCCTATGCACGTATATACATATTAATTTTTATAAAGTTATATGTTTGTAATAATCCATAATTGGCTTTACTCAAAAATTATCTTATGATATTTTGTTACATTGACACATTTAGCTGAGTATAAAGCATAAAATAAAGTATAGCCCATGGACCCTCAAGATAAAATACCTCTCATATGTAGCTTCAGAAACAAAATTGCTGTACAAGCAGGTTGCCTAACAACTATGTATTATGGCTATATATTAAAAACTGTGGAATGCTTGCCTGTGTCCTATTCTGTACTACTCCCTGCAACTATAACTTCTGAATGCATATGGATCAATGTGCATAACAAAGTAATTAAGGTGATAGGCATGAAAAAACATTTAAAAATATACAGAAACATAATGTACAATAAATTACCTAACTCATACTAAAAGACACTTTTTTGCTATATATACTTATATAAAATTAATAGTATTCAAATTGTATGCTCAGATAAATCTAATTTTGATTTTATGTTTATATCAACTTCATAGTAGAAAATTTTGTTTATATTATCATTATTTTGACAGATGCATGAGTTTTTAGATTTATGTACATTAAATTATTTTATGTGCATATTCATTTAAGCCAATTTGTTTGATTGAGATGACAGTACAAACACTTAAACATAATCAAATTTTGTGTCTTGAATTTCAACAGTTAGAAATATACATAATATTTTATATTTTAGAGTAATTTTGCAGAACAAAGAGCTATTATAAACCTTGTCGGTAACATACATTTTATGACTGAGCATTTTACTTAAGTTTATTATTAACAGTAAGGTGATTTTTCAAAAGGAGATACACTGAGATTTTGAGTTTTGAACTGAGAAAAAGCTGAAAATTCAGGCTGGATGTCTGTTCTATTGTCCTTTGACATATATCTGTGGAATTCATCATGGGATCTAATGTCACCTTGCTAAAATTAACCCAGAAAATTCATCGTTGTCCTGACAATAGGAAAGGCCTTGCACAGGAGCAGACAGATGACTAAGTGGATGTATATCCTTGCCAACAATCCTAAAGACTTGACACAAGCCAAGAACCAACTTCTGCAAGTGATTTTGTGCATCCATATCAATGTTGTGTCATGTCACACGCACATTTCCCATGCTCTCCCGATACACAATAAACAACTAATTTAAATTTAAAATGTCTTGCACAAATATACCATTTAGTCGGAATGTATCTCATTAAATATATCTTTAACAAATTATTTCCACCAAATACAATTTATTTTGAAGATGCTATTGGTTTCACTGTATCAACCTACTTAAAATACTTTGTGGCTTTTTATGAAGGGCATTGAAGATATTCAAAACTGGTAAGCTGCAGAGAATAACTGATCATGGAGTGCGCAATCCCAAGTACAACATTTGCAAAACAATTCCCATCCTCAAGACTCAGAAGACATTGTAAAGGACAGAGGCACTGTAAAAGTGAGAATACTAGGACTTCTGCAGTTAGATTTTGCTCTCTAAGTATGACAGAGAAACTGTACCTATGAAATCTAAACAATATATTTGTCATAACAAACCCTGAGTGAGACTAGTTGATATAACAACATATATGAGGCAATTCTCACAAGCCTCTGCTCCTAGATGAAGGACTTGCGTTCTTGCTTGAAGGCAAGAATGACTGCTGAGAGAAAACTCAATCATTCCCAGAATTAAGCCCCATTATTGAATATCCAGTAGTGGTCAGTCCTGCAACATACATAAAGGAGGTAACAGCAGGTATACGTGTGTGTGTGTGTGTGTGTGTGTGTGTGTGTATTCAAAAAAGACCATGGATTTGAGATAAAATGATAGCGCAGTAAAGGAGAAAGAGTTGGATGGAGCAAGAAATATAATTATGGTACTTCTGAAATTCTCAAAATAATAAAAATTTAAATCATTATATTTCAAAATTCACGTAGCCACTTTTTGATATGCTTCAACACATAATATTACAGGGTACATGATAGTTATGAGTGATGTTTTTTAAATCAATCAGCGTAAAATTAGATGCATATTCCTGAGGCTAATTTTTTTTCTTTTAGACCAGATGCAGAATATTTGTAGTAATATTTCAACTAAATAATAGGGGTGGGTGTTACATCAGTTATATCACTATAGCAACATTCATTAAATGAGAAATTGTTTAGTTGTTGGCTTTCTAGGGAAGCACTAGGTATTTCTGTGGCATAATTTAGCAAGTGTTTCATATAGTTATTATATGATCATTATATAATAATTAGCAATGACACATAAAATTCCCACCTCATAATTTCTTCTCTGAATTAAAATGGTTTATCAAAACAATAGTTGTAAATTTTATTTATTAATCCAATAGGTTATTAATATTTCTAGTTATTACAAAGAGTTTATCTATTGGATCAAGAAGTCTGGTCTGTAATCTCAAATACATGATGATTGTCATGGACCATGCCATGAGTACAGCTGGTATTTATGTCTCTTGATTTGTTGATTTAAGGTCCTTCTGAGACTGAATTGCCCTCAGCTTTCCACGCTGGAAGCTGATAACAAATTCACGGAATTCACTTGCTCTGACCCTTTAGCAATTAATATTTTGTACAAATATTCTAACCTAAGTTTATGATATAAAACTTAAGCTTCAGTTAATTGTTCATTATTTAGGTCTCAAATAACAAGTAACCAATTAACCAATTCCAGAGAAAAATAGCTAACTGAGGAAGCCCCTGGCCAAGAAATTGCCAGGTACCATGTCCCTGCCTATGTGCTACCATGGTAAAGGGCTTTGGTTCTTATTACCTCTTAAAAAAAGTCCTATTAACCTTGAGACGGCCTTGTAATTTTTCACATTATGGCAAAGATTCTGCCATTAGAAGTGTGTATGTAGCCATATAGAGAGGTGCTAGAAAATTAGAGCTGAAAAAGAAGCTGGGGAATTGGGGCTCTAGAAGAACAAAACAGAAAGAAAATGACTCAGAACATGTATGAATCTTTTTTTTCCTCCCCTCAGATACATAGAAACCTATTTCTAAAGACCCTCAGATAAAAAAAAGTTATAGATTTCACTACTCTGTGGTTTGTTCTATGAACGCTTTTGTACCCATGGAGCTGGACTCCACAGCATACTTTAGATGATGATCATAAATCAAGAAAAGGCTATACATAATTATATTCTACCACAAAATAAAAAAAATGAAAGGAAGGCTAACAATATAGCGCATTATAGAGCTTGCTTAGAATATTTGAGACCTGACATAGCTCTGTGCCATGTCATGTGGCTAGCAGGGGCAGGACTCAACCAGGAGCTGCCCAGGGACTATATCCAGGTTCAGGGTACATCAACAGCTCCCTTTAAATGCATGTACCTCTCAATTAAGAATGAGTGAGTACAACATAGTGATACGAGACAGAATGTGAAAATGAGTCATATGTATGAGAAAGGCAGATTTGTAAAGGCAAGGGAGGTGAGGAATAGGCTGATGCAGATGCCCTACTGCATCATGTGTGTGAGTCTGTGTGTACTCATTCACATATATCAACTTATGTGTATATATATACATATATACATACATATATGTGGATGGGTTAAAAGTTATATAGTTATTTCTTTGTATAGTATACAATAATTGCCAATGGAAATAGCTATATGACTGATAATTTGTAGGCTTCTAGAGACAAAACATCCATGTCTTCTGTCTACATAAACAGCATTTGTTGCTATCTATTATTATTTTTTACTCTTTCTTATACTTTTGAGTATAGTTAAATACTTAACATTTTTCAAAATTACAATTTTTAAAAATTGCTTTAACAGTACAATTAACTGTAACACAGAGAAAGCTGATAATTTTGCTGTATGTTCAGTTATTTTACTCATAAAAAGTTTTGGGGATGAAAATAGATATATAAATTTAGAGAAGCACTATTAAGAATTATTTTAAAACAAATACACTGAGGAAAATCTAAAGCATAGAATTGGGAGAAATATTTAATATATCAAAGAATCTTGAGTTTCTCCATGAGGATTATTATACCTTTTAAGAGTATATGAAGAAATGAAAAGGATTTAATGATGTTAAGTCATTTTCAGTACTTTTTTAGTTTATTCTTCAAAATACAATAATGTATGCTAGGCATTAAAACACATTGCTGTACTTTAGAAAGAGTGAATAAATTTCCATTGGAACTCAATTTTTGCCTGCAAATCCTGCCTAGCATGCTCAGAAAAGAAAATGGTGACAAGAAAATATTTATTCCATTGTTATATATACCTAATTTATTTTATATATTTATTCATTATTCATGCTTTAACGTAGAAATAAGTATGTATTATATATTTGTAAAATTGTCATTACATTCGGTATGTTTGTCTGTCTAAATGGAGTAAATTTTGTGTATATATAATTATATATAATATATATGATATATATTACCATTTAAACAATTTTGAACATACAGTTCAGTGGTATAAAGTAAATCTATTTTTCTAACCCCATCACAGCTATGTATCTCACTAATTTGTCCATTATCCCAAGAAGCAGCTCTAACCATTAAACAGTATTTTACTTTTTCTTGCTGCTCATAGCCTTAATCTCCTGAATTTTACTGTTTTTCATTTAAAGAAGGCAGAGGGCCATACACTCAAGGAAAGTTACACAAACTAAGCAGCCAGCATGTGCTTTTGTGTTTATGTGTATATATGTGTATAATAATATATATGTAAAAACTATTATTAGGAAAAGGATAAAAATGAACCTAAAAAAACAGTAAGAGAAGGTACATTGTATAGTATGGAGGAAGGAAAGTGACATGAAAGTGATTGAATTTTATTATAATTTGAAAATATAAAAGAAATATTTTTAAAAGAAAGCATGAAATTTAATCTACATAAATTTCTTTAAAATCATAGTTCACATTTTCTCTCTCAAATATCCAACACAGTGAGACTTTTCAACATTCTCTATTACTCTTTTACTAAACTTACTTGACTCAAAAATCCTTGATAATGCTACTAAATGATGAATAAATAAAAAACAAATTAGCCTTGACTATTAAATATTTTTGGCAAAATGTGCAGCATCATTCTTTTGTGTAGACATGTAAAACATTACCCATAAGATTACAGACTACATGTATCCAGTAGCTTTCTGGTTCTATGCAATAAATAAAGAAACCAATAAAGCCAGATGTTACCTCAATAAACTAATAATATCTTGCAATTTGAAAATGTTTAGTAGTAAGTGAATTGTCTAGTTACTCATAAATTAATCTCCTCTTGCATAAATACTTTTCTACATGATTTTGTTATTAATTTATTGCATTGCCCACAAACACATCCACCCAAACATTTTTATATTAAATGATAATGTCTGTGCTCATTATCACTATCGTCATAGGGCTGAATGGGTCCTTGTCACATGCACTGGCTATCAATTAGTTTTGGGCTAAGATGGCTTCAGAGCTACTGCTTCAAAGAAAGCCACTTCCTTATCAGTAATGATCAGTGCAGAGCCATCTGCCTGCTTATAGTTACATCTGGCCAGACTTATGTTTTAAGGGAACAGCTAACTAAATAAGGAAGAGAAGATCAAGCTAATAGACATTCCTGGCAGTCAATAAAAGGTTACCAAGGAAAAAATACTAACACATGCCACAAAGGAAGTCATTAGCACAGGATGTTATCCAGAGCAAGGTACAATGAAGAAGGAGGTCTACTGAAATATGAAAGATGTTCAGTTGAATACCTGATGAGAATCTTGACTCATTGCAGCTAAAATAAATTTTAAAATTTTATATTTCATAAAAATAATAAACTATTTCTTTAATCTTTATTAAATATCACTATTAAAATACTAATGCCTAGTCTTCTAAAATTCCACATGACAATTGTATACTCAAATCTAGAATTTCACAATTTTATGTCTTCTTTCTTTTCCTAGTATCCCCTCTACTTGGGTATACCTTCTTATTTAACAGTTTAAGATATTTCCTATTCAATGAAGTAAAGGCAAAAAAATGATGTGAAAAATATTATACAAAATTTATATGAGGACTGTCATATAGGAGTAAAATAAATTGTTTCATTATGAAATTGACCTTAGTGGCTATATTTGATTTTCAATATCAAGTGTACACAGGTAGAAAAACACTTAACATCCAAATATTTTATTAATAATAACACTGGCTGATAGTTAAATAGAATAAGAGTGTGTAACATTTGATTTTGTGGATGTATGCATATGTAGTAACACAATGATTATGAGATACAAAGATGCTAAAATGCAAAAACACCATTGTTTCCTAATAGTTTCCAATTTTAGTGAATGAGAACATAGTAACAAAAAGGCTGGAGATAACTGAGTCCAGAATTATTTCTACCACTTGATTTAATTCCCAAACAACAAGATAAGCAAGAATTACAAGCTTCTAGTCCTACATATGTCTGTAGATGCTTATGCACTTCTACAAATTAGCATCTATTCATAAAATAATGTTTAGTTAATGGTTGCTAAGCATTAGCATGCTTTTAATCATAATTCTAATTACAGTTAAACCCTGCTCAAGTCTGAGATTCGATTTAGAGTTAGAAACCCAGCCAATTACACAAGCCTAGTAAGTCATGGATCTTGGGCTAAAACCTACAATCACCCCTTAACTAAGCCAGCAAAATCCCTAACTATACTCTAAATATTTGTTTTTATACTAATAATTTTAGTCCTCACCTTTCATCAAGGCAAGTTCTCTTCACAATAGACAGAGACCACTTCAGAAACTACTCCAAATGCATAGTAGTAGAGCTGGGTCCCAAAATGTGTATCTGTATAACAACTAACTTCTGCTCCAAAGGCCCATGGATCATTGTGAAAGAAATTGTATAAATATAGTAAGAGCCAGAGGAAGAGCAATTTTGCTGTGAGATGTGTGTTTCCTAGCCGTAGAGTTTTAGCAACATGATTGACTAAGTAAGTATGAGTTGGATTAGAGAAATCACACTAGGCGAGCAAAGGAAAGAGGAGAAGAAACTAAGGGCCCCAGCCCTCACCAACACAAGTATTAATGGCAGTGGGAAGGCAGGGAGAACAAGGGAATACATGGAGGGAAAAGGGACTTTATTCTCAAACGGAAAAATAAAAGAAATTCTAATAGCAGGAGGAATAGCCTTTCCCAGGGGAGAGCACACCAACTGGTAATCTACTACTAAGTGGTCAGCCCTGAAAACTTAACATGCATATAGTATTATACACCAAAATGTTTATATTTTGATATTGTTGCCTCTCCCATTTAGTCAATCTATTTATTTCTGTATGCTTTGCTTAGTGAATAAGAATTTCATCCAATGAACAGAAAAATAATAATTGTTGTGGAAGCAAAAAGTGTTTGCTGAAAACAAGGTACTAGGTTCCTTTTATTTACTAGTCATGTTTCTGTTAGACTATATTAAATATCTATTTACCTCAATTCTTCTACTATAAGATAAAAACTGAAAAATTACCCATTTAATACTGTATGAAATTCAGAGAATAAATATAAGTGAAAATTACCTTAATAATATATTATATACAAAGTTTAAACATATTTTGCTTATTTTTCATTTATTCTTTGAAAAGGTACATACATACATACATACATACATACATACATACATACATACATACAATGTGTCTTGGTCATATTCACCCCCTAATTTTACTCTCTAGCTAATCATGAGTTCCCACCAAATCTCTCTTCTAACTTCATGTCACTTATGGAAATATAACCCTCTGAATTCATTTATTGTCCTCAGCTTCTAATAGCTCCTCTCATGGTCTTGAGAGCCCTACTCACTCCATGCTAGGATATTTAACTGGATTGGTGTTGGTTAAGTCTTGTTCAGGACTGAAATTGCTATAACTGCTATTAGTTCATCTGTTACATCAGCCATGTTTTATCAACAGGATATTTGAAAACATTCTTTTAATTCTTAGAATCTCTCTGTTCCACCTAACAAGATATTCTCCAAGCCTTACCATTATATCAATTTAGTATAGCAAACCCCAAATCATAATGATTTATTTACAAATTTCAAGGCTTCAATCCTTGACAGTATATCACTTGGCATTTAAAAATAACAGAGTTAAATGCAGAAGTTTCTTAGATTCATGAATGAGAATCTTGTCTAACATGAAGAAATAAATGACACCAAGATGACCATGTGTCTTATATGTTTTGTGTTGATTATTAAGTGGCATAAAATATCAAAGTAAAATCAATGATGTGTTGACATAGTTTAATATTTGCTTCTTAAAATAAATTTCTTTTTATTTAAAAATTTATTTTATTAACAATTTTTACGTTTATTTTATATAGTGATTATAGTTTTCCCTCCTTCCTCTGCACTCCACCTCCCATTTACTCCTACCTTATCCTTCCTCCTCCATTTCCAATTAGAAATGAGCAGGTTCCCATGGCTTGAAGAAAGCATGACACTGAGGCCAGCAGGACTAAGCTCCTCTTCCTGCAGCAAAGCTGGGGGAGGCAATCTAGCATGAGGAATAGTTTTCCAAAAGCCAATTTAGTGTCAGGAACAGGTTCTGATCTCACTGCTAAGAGCCTTACAACTTAAGAACATAACTGTCACACACATGCAGAGGGCCTAGGTTGGACCCATGTGGGCTCCTTAATTGTTGGTCTAGAGTTCATAAGCTCCCACGAGTGCAGGTTAGCTGTCTCTGTGGGTTCCACACCAAGACCTTGACTCACCTGCCTCATACAATCTCTCGTCCCTTTTTTCAGCAGAACTCCTGGAGCTCCGCCCATTGCTTGGCTATAGATCTCTGTATCTGCTTTCATTGGCTTCTGGATAAAAACTCTCTGAACACAATAAGTGTAGTTACCAATCTGATTACATCAAATAGCCAGTTCAGGCAGCTATTGCTAGGGGTCTTTACTGAGATCATCCTTGTGGATTCCTGAGAATTTCTCAAGTTTTTCCCTAACCCCCAAATTCCCTCTCTATATATAGATATCTCTTTGTTACACTCTTTCTCCGTCCTGCTCCCAACCCACCCCCAGCACCTATTCTTCCAAGGCCATCTCCCTCAAGTTTCCATTCTTTCATGCCCCACCCTGTCTCCAGTTAACTGCAGAGATCTCTTCTATTTTCCCTTCCCAGAGAAATCCGTATGTCCCTCTCTGGGCCTTACTTGTAGTCTAGCCTATGTGGGGCTGTGGACTGCAGGTTGGTTATCCCTACTTTACTCCTGATATACACTTATGAAAGCATACATAGCATGTTTGTCTTTCTGAATCTGGATTACCTCAATCAGATTGATCCTAGGTGCCCCTCAACTAAAGAATGGAGAGAAAAAAATTGGCACACAATGGAGTATTCCTCAGCTTTAAAAATCAATGACCTCAATTTTGTAGGCATATGGATATAACCAGAATGAAAAAGTTCAATGCAAACTTTTGAACTATATTTTAAGTCTTTTTGGAGGTGGTGGGAGAAATACACCTTTACTTAACAGAGTGACTTACTTAAGTCCACATTGTAGAAACATTGCTATAGCTTTCTTTTATTTCATTTTTTCTGACAACTATTTTTAAGGTGGTAAAATTTAAAGTTGTAAAAGAAGCTGTAATGAGGAAAGAGAAACACTAAGTGATGATTAAATTGATTGTCCCCTTACGGAGACAATTCACATGCTTCGGAAAACGAGCTACATTCATGTCGAGTTTCCCATACTGCAGCTCATCAGCAAATAGGATACTGTCCTGTCTTAAAGGTTCTGAGAAACTGTTGTTCTCACAAATAATATTTATGCTGGAAGAGAATCATCACAGATAAATGTGATATAAATAAAGAAAATCCTCCTTAATAATTGATGAAAGAGAGTACAAGGTTTGTATTGACTTGTGATAGAGCTTCTGACATTGGAAACAAAACCACACGGATCATATGAAAATTCTCAACAGTTAAAACTGGGGCAGCTGTCAGTTGATTGCAAAGCACTCATATCATTCTATCAAATTTATTTCAGAACCAGACACAAATAGCCTCATTTCCCCCTTTACTTCCTTTTTCTGTTGAGAAATGGACAAAGGGATTAACACAGCTTCGATTTTTCTCTGTCCTTTCCTTTCTCTCTCTACTTTTCTCAGTTACTTCCCTTTCTTCCTTCCTTGCATCACCTCCTTGCTATTTTTCCCCTCTGATGCTTTTAAATATAGATATTTACTGGATTGCCAATGCTGATGTAATATAGCGTTGAGCTAGGATTGGCAACAAGTTCCCAGCAGTTCTTCTGCCTCAGGTTCTTGACTGCTGTGAGGCATAGAGGAGAGCAGGCCTATTTAAGGCTCTAACTGTCTTCAAATTCCAAAGACTGTTGTTCAGTTTCCTACCTGATAGATTTCCTGGGGTACAGCTCTCTACTCACCTTCACCCTTTTAATCCTTCTTCAATTTTTTTCTAACTCATGTTTGTTTTAGTTTTTGTTGTTTATGCATATAAACTTTTTTCAGCGATTATTAGTTCTGTAAAAATGTAGAAACTTCCTGTTTAATAAGTTATTATAACTGGCTTTAAAATTATTAAATAAAGTGACCCATCATCTTTATTTTTATAATACTATTATATAGCTGAAGTTCAAGATATAAATGCAATAAATTTTTTAAAATATTGTAGGGAGCTGCGTGCAGCCGCGCCTTAAAGATGGCGCTGGATTCTACCCTCTGCCTTCTCGATGGTGAGTGCTCTCAGTGATAAATAACTCCATATTTGGCTAAGGCTAAGAATTTGGCTTGCTTCCACGTACCTGGGCCTATTGTTGGTGCCCATGTGGAGCACTAGGGTTGGCTGCCCAGAGGCTATCTAGGCCACAAGCGGGTTTCCCCAGGGTGGTGAGAAGTCAGAAGTCAGAAATCAAGGTTCTTGAATGAACTGCTGAAAGAAGAGCCTGGGTGTTTCGTCTTCCTTGCTGGTCGAGGTGGGCGTGACAAAATATTATTTGTATTTTTATTATAATATAGGTATTTCCTTCCTCTTTTTCTTTCCACCCTTTATACCTTCCAATATACCCTTCTTCGAGCTCTTTCAATTTTATAGACTCTTATCAATTATTTTTGCATGAATATATATATTTTCTTTATTTAGAAATACATATTGTGTGAACTAATACATTTCACAATATAACAATAATACCTAACTGAATGGTAATTAATTGGAGGGTAACTTTGTGTCTGGGTATAGGTTACAGGTGTGACAGATAGCTTTTCAATGATCAACTATTAGGAAACAAAGGAACTGTGTAATCAGAACGATGGCACAAAGGTTACTAATCAGCACGCTATCTGCTTGTAGAAAGTCTTAATATTTGTTAGCCTAATTATAATTCATTGATTAAATGTATACATATGGAAGCATATAAATTTACATGTATATGTTAATATACATATGAATAATTTTGATCACATTCACATTCACTATACAGTGAAATTGATTGACCTAGTTGTATTTTTATTTTCATGAACTGAAGAGAAAAAGTAGGTAAATAGTAGAGACTAGGCAGTGGTTTTATTATTTAGATTGTTTTTACTAAACTAAGTGTTTATTTCTTTATTACTGAGAGTATTTTCAGTTTCTGTGAATAATTTGAGTGACATTTTGATGAGTTGATTGTATTGAAACTGATATTTTATTTTGTTCAGCTAGATAGGATATTTTATTACCAATACATGGATAAATTTACGGGAAAACATGGCACATAAACAAAATGAAACTTTATTCTGCTATTAGAAAAAATAAATTACATTACTCAGATATAAACTGGTAAAACTGCAAATAATTTTGAGTAAGTTAATCAATAACCTCAAAACAAAACATATATGTCCTCCCTCCCCTCCCTCCTTCTTTTCCTCCCTTCCTTTCTCTCTCTCTCTTTTTCTTTCATGTATGCTTGATAGCTGTGAATATTTATAGAAATAAGCTTAAATTAGTGTCCAATTTGGTTAGAAAACTAATAAGAGAACATGTGTGGCAGGAAGTCAAATGAAGAAATATATCTCAGATGCTATGAATAAGAAAGCACAATGACGGGATGAGAAGATTTAAGTGGGTAGAGCATGGGTAGCTAGGACAGAGAAAGAATTATAAAAAGAATAACTAAACCATATAATTTAATGAGTTTATACCTACAATGTAACCACCAGCTCTCTAACTGGACTTGTGGCCTGGTTTAGAAGACAGAAACCATGACTGGTATTGAAGATCTCTTTAACTATTCAGTGTTGGTGAAGTCATAGTTATTGGAGGAGAATCTAAAACCACTAATTTACTAAACTAGCAAAATCTCTAACAATTGTACCAACATATACTCACAGAAAATCTTGTGTTCACCTCTCCTCAAGAAGCTATTTATATTGATAAATAGAGACTAATAGAAAAAAATCCATAGCCAATCAAAGTGCAGAGTTGCTGAGACCAGCCTTGGTGAGCTCTACAAAACACTCCTGTATGCAGAAAGATTGTATTCAGGGATTTTGTTCTGAAATTGTATCTCCTAAAATATCAGAAGCTACACCCATAAAGGCTCACCATTATAACTGTCCAAATTTAATTTGAACAATTTAATTAAGGAACATGCCAAACTGAATAGGAAAAGCACCATGAGAACTTAGTTCTACACTAAGAACTATAGGCAGGTGATGTGGGGCATATAATCATTTTCATTGTAAATATTGGTTTAAGAAAATGCTGATTAGTCAGAAGGGAGACAGAAAGTAGAAGTGGGGCAACCAAACTAGGAGAATACTGGGAAGCAGAAGAACAGAATGGGGGGATGCTAGCTTGACACAGAGGAAGAAAGACAAAAATGCTGCAATGAGAAAAGGTACCGGTCACATGGGTAAGCATAGATAGAAATAACGAGTTGACTTAAAGTGTAAAATATAGCAAGTAATAAGCCTGAGTCATAGGCTAAATAGCTTGTAATTAATATAAGCCTTTGTGTGACTATTTGGGACTAAATGGCTGTGGACTGGCTAGGCTGAAGAGAGAAGCTTTTGACTCCAGGCAGGTGAGAAACGCTGAGAGTGAAGGAAGTGGTCTTCTCCAATAAAGAACACAACAATCTGTTATCCAGTACCCAAAGGTCAGCACAGAAAATGTACATACAAATCACATCATATGGAAATAGCAAGTTATTATCAGAAACATGAATATATATCCTCATATATGCATGCAGTAACAATTAATGAGAAAAAGACCATAAATTGGAAGATGATCTAGGGGGTGAGAGGTATATAAGAGAATTTGGAGAGAGAAAAGGAAAAAAGAGAAATGTTATATTATAACTTTAAAATAAAAAAAGAAATGAAACCTTTTTTTTTCTTTATTAAAAGAGAAAGGAAAGCAAATCCTAACATTTAATAAGGATTACTTGTGTCAAAATCACACAGATGAGACAAAATGAGACTCCTATAGATGGAACAGGCAATAATAAAATGCTTTATAATGACATTCAAAGATAATTATTTAATTTTTAAAATTAGTCTTTTCTGTTGATGGCCTCAAATCTAAAATCAGAGAGATGATTGTAAAACAGTTATTAGAATACATATTCACCCCTTTACCTAAGCTCTATTATCTTGTCAAACAATTTAAGACCCAAGACATCCTGAAGGTGCTGCCACAGCAAACCACCTGCTCTATAGAACACAGACAGATAAAACACAGGGATGGAAATGACTTTTCTGCACAAAGGGAAAAACTAACATAGGAAAAGTGTTTCAATTTATAAAAGCTAATGTTTTAAGGAAGAATTCAAATGCAACATTATGAACATTATGTTCTCACTTAAACACTTAAGTGGAAATGTTTATTATTAGAGTTAAACATCAATTTCAGTAGATGTTTACAATTCTCTTTCTGTACTAACCTTTGTTTAGATTATCATTAGAAGGAATCAGGTGGGTATCTCAAACAACTCACAGTTTTTCAGATTCCAACTCCCTTAAATACATAATAGAAGCTCAAGGAATTCTTCCCAATTTGGTGATATCAATTCTGTAAACTTAATGTTAATCTTTACTTTGCAAATAGAATTGTAACACTACTTGCATCCTACAGGGGTTATTTCTTCAAATGCCAGAGTAATCATCTAAGTATAATTAAATTATGTATATGCTGTGCCTGCATACTTAAATTTTCTATTATATTTTTTGCAGTTCAGAATGTCATAACAACTGCTTTATGGGCTAAAAAATCTAATGGCAAAAAGTAAATAAAAATAATCAAATATCATTTCCTTAAATAAACAATATTTTATTTATTATATTGCACAATACTTAATATGTGATTCAAAACAAAAGAAGATTGCCTTTATTTGTTCTTAGATAATTTTTGTGAACATTGAAAATGGCTTTGTGTTATGAAAATAAGATATATACATTTCAATGCTCTGAAAATTGTGGATATGTTTCAATTTTATTTTAAACAAAACACTCAAAACATCTGGGTATTGATTGTCTTCCATCAAATGACTTTATTATTTTCCTATCATAATGATGAGGAAAAAAATAAAAGATAGAATTGTCTTGAAGAAAGCCAAGAGGAGGATCTTTGGGAAAACACTGAATCAGCATGAAACTGAAGAAATTCTTTTTTTTTTTCCTTCTTTATTTTGTATTTATCAAAAAAAAAAAAACACAGTAAAAAGAATTTAAAATGTGGAAGAGTTAACAATAACTATACAGAACTATACAGAGGATAAGAATGATAAGCATGGCTTATCAAGGGTAGAAATACAAATAAGATTGCTACACCTATATTTTCTTTGTGTTCATCTTTCCCTCTGAATTTTTTTTTCCATCCCTGTATATCCTTATTCAAG
>PVIH01018252.1:0-39120 GCA_004025045.1 Sigmodon hispidus | reverse complement strand
AAGCCATCCTTCTGTTGCCTACAAGAAACACACCTCAACTGCAAAGACAGACACAGGCTTAGAATAAAGGGTTGGGAAAAGATTTTCCAGTCAAATGGTCCTAAGAAACAAGCAGGGGTTGCAATTCTAATATCTAACAAAGTAGACTTTAAGCTAAAAGCAATTAAAAGGGACCAAGATGGTCACTACTTATTCATCACAGGAAAAATTGGTCAAGAGGAGATTTCAATCTAGAATATTTATGCCCCTAATAAAAGGGCACCTACTTATGTAAAAGAAACACTGCTAAAGCTCGAATCCCACATCAATTCTTACACCCTAATAGTGGGAGACTTCAATACCCCACTTTCAACCCTGGATAGATCAACCAGACAGAGCCTCAACAGAGAAATAAGGAGTCTAAATGAGGTTATGATGCAAATGGATTTCATAGATATCTACGGAAGTTTCCACCCAAAGGCAAAGGAATATACATATTTCTCAGCTCCTCATGAAACTTTCTCCAAAATTGACCACATAATTGATCATAAAGCAAATATCAACAGATACCAAAAAATGGAAATAATCCCTTGTAACATATCGGACCACCAGGGCCTAAAGTTAGAGTTCAACAACATCAAAACCCAAAGAAAGTCTACCAACTCATGGAAACTAAACATCAATCAGCTGAACCATCTCTGGGTCAAGGAAGAAATTAAGAAAGAAATCAAAGTCTTCCTAGAATCCAATGAAAATGAATCTACAATGTATCCAAACTTGTCGAACACAATGAAAGCAGTCTTAAGAGGAAAATTCATAGCGCCAGATGTCTATGTGAAAAACCTAGAGAAATCCCACACTAGAGACCTAACAGCACAGCTGAAAGCCTTAGAACAATTAGAAGCAAACTCACCTAGAAGGAGTAGACAGCAGGAAATAATCAGACTTAGAGCTGAAATCAATACAATTGAAACAAAAAGAACAATACAAAGAATCAATGAATCTAAGAGTTGGTTCTTTAAGAAAGTTAACAAGATAAGCCCTTAGCCAAACTAATCAAAAAACAGATAGAGAGTGTTCAAATCAACAAAATCAGAAACGAAAAGGGGGACATAACAATAGACCCCCAGGAAATACAGAGAATTATCAGATCATATTTTGAAAATCTGTATTCCACAAAAATGGAAAACCTAGAAGAAATGGACAGCTTTCTGGACAGGTACCATCTACCAAAGTTAAATGAAGATCAGATTAATTACCTAAACAGGCCTATAACCCTTAAGGAAATTGAAGCTGTCATTAAAAACCTCCCCAAAAATAAAAGCCCTGGTCCAGATGGTTTCAGTGCCGAATTCTACCAGACATTCAAAGAAAAATTACTACCGTTACTCCTCAAACTATTTCACTCAGTAGAAACTGAAGATGCTCTCTTTTTTTCATTGTATATTTTTGGCCTATTTGTCAAAAATTAGGTGTTCATAGGTGTGTCGATTAATGTCAGAGTCTTCAGTTCAATTCCATTGATCCACAAGTCTGTTTTTATGCTAGCACCAAGGTATTTTTATTACTGTAGCTCTATAATAGAGCTGGAGGTCAGGAATACTGATGCCTCCCGAAGTTCTTTTATTGAATAGGATTGTTTTGGCAATCCTGGGGTTTTTGTTATTCCATACGAAGTTTAGTATTGTTTCTTTGAGATCTGCAAAGATTTGCTTTGGAATTTTGATGGGTATTACATTGAATCTGTATATTGCTTTTGGTAAAATTGCCATTTTTACTGTTAATTCTACTTATCCAAGAGCATGGGACATCTTTCTATTTTCTCATATCTTCTTCCGTTTCTTTCTCCAATGACTAAATGTTCTTGTCATACAGGTTTTTCACATCTTTGGTTGGAGTTACCCCTAAGATATTCAATACTATTTGCAGCTATTGTAAAGGGTGATGTTTCTCTGATTTCTTTTTCAGCCTTTTTGTCATTTGCATAAAGGAGAGCTATTGATTTTTTTTTTAGTTAATCTTGAATCTTGCTTCATAACTGAAGGTGTAAACCTAGTTATACCAAATGTGATAGGAAAAAGAGTGAGAAATATTTTTGAATGCATTGGCACAAGAGACCACTTCCTAAATATAACACCAGTAGTACACACATTGAATGCAACAATTAATAAATGGAACTTTCTGAGACTGAGAAGCTTCTATAAGGCAAAGGATGGACATCATAAGACAAAATGACAACCTATGGAGTGGGAAAAGATCTTCACTAGCCCTACATCTGACCAAGGACTGATCTCTAAAATATATAGAGAACTCAAAAAACTAGAGGTCCAAAACCCAAAGAAACCAATTGGAAAATAGAATACAGAGCCAAATAAGGAATTCTCAACAGAATAACTCCGAAAGGCTGAAAGACACTTAAAGAATTACTCAACACCCAAAGCCATCAGAGAAATCCAAATCAAAACAATTCTGTAATACCATCTTACATCTGTCAGAATGGCTAAGGTCAAAAACACAGATAACAACCTATGCTGGAGGAAATATGGAGCAAGGGGAACAGTCCTCCATTTTTGGTGGGAGTGTAAACTTGTACAGTCACATTGGAAATTAGTAAGGCTTTTCCTCAGAAAACTGGAAATCAATCTATTCAATGATCTATCAATACCACTATTGGGCATATACCCAAGGGATGCACATTCTTGCCCCAATGGCATTAACTCAACTATGTTTATAGCAGCAATATTAGTAGTAGCCAGAACCTGGAAACAACCTAAATACCTCCTTAACTGAAGAATAGATTTAAAAACTGTGGTACATTTACATGATGGAGTTCTCCTCAACAGAAAGAAAAAAAAAAATATCCTAAAATTTTCAGGCAAATGGATGCATTTGGAGGGTATCATCCCAAGTGAGGTAACACAGACTCCAAAAGATAGACATAATATGTACTCACTCATAAGTGGATTTTAGATGTAAAGCAAAGAATAACCAGGCTACAATCTACCCCTCACCCCCAGCAGCCCCCAGTGGGGCAGAAGGAAATCTAGAGCACCACAAATAATTAAAAACATACGACATTTGTCTTTTTGGATCTTGGATACATCATTCAGTATAATATTGTCTATTTTCATCCAATTACATGAAAATTTAAGAAATTCATAGTTTTTTCTTTTTCTATTATCAATTTAAAAGAATTCAGCAATTCATTTGCTCAGTTTTAGATTTCTTCTCTTAAACATTTTGAAAGTTTATGTTAATAAAAACAAAAATCTAAATAGTAAAACTTAAGACTATTACTAAATTTGCCTTTGACATTATTATATGGAAATCATTATAAGAATAATCATATAAAAGTTTATGGAAAATTAATGTATATTTCAGTCAGGACAGAAGCATGATTCAAAAGTAAATCCTTACTGACCACTACAACTCTTATTTTTCATAACAGCAATCAACATCTTTATCATTATTTTTCATATATATTCTTTAAGTTTGTTTTTAGCCTAGGGAAAGATGAGATAACATTTCTTTAAGTATGGACTGAAGTAATTGTAAAAGTTAACAACTGCATTGGTTAGATGAGGCTATCTGCTGGAGTGAATATTTCACATTTCAGTTATTAAACTCCCACCTTCTACTATCACCACCAGAACAGCCATATGAAAGTGTTCTTGGTTCCATACCTCCTTAAGGCAGCTCTACTATGGGAGAGGATTTTGATGTCCAGAGTTTCTCCAATTCATAGCATGGAGCCCTCAAGCTTATTATGAATCTGGTTCTATTCTAGTCATCCAGAAAAATTAAAAAAGCCATACCAAAAGTGAGTGACATCTGGCCAGAGGTCAGCTGCAAGTTATAAACTGCAAGGGAAACTTGGAGTTTGAATTTAGATGTTTTCAGGTAAGGTGGTGATGTGGTCAGTAAACCTCTCCAACCACATTGCTGGCCTTACTTCAATTATAAAGGCTAAGCTACCACATCCTATTACCTCTGCTTTTGTGCTAAAGTATTTCCAAAAGCACTCAGAACTTTAACATTATATTTGTCACTGGATAAAATATTATAGTGCCTACAGCTTGGCATTATTAGAAAATATTATCAGTAACCTCATAATCATTGAAGTTTTATGTGAAACTGCCCTTTTAAGTGTCAAACAATATTAAAATACACTTCAGTTCATTAAAGAAACCCTACTCAAGTATAGTTTCCTGCATATAACCTGAGCATTATGAGGAAAATTTTCCACAATGTCTGCTTTTCTCTAATGCTACCATCAAGGACAGGAGTAAATAAAACATATTTTTTTTAAATTTTAAACACTTGTTTCAAAGTGTAATTTCTGAGAAGGTAGCACAGTGGCATGAAGCCTACTTCAGAGTTGAATCATTTTATTTTTTTTTATGATTTTTATTAAGATACAAGAAATAGACAAATTTTGCATAAAATTTAACAGACACCATCAATGAGTTTGAGCATATACATGTATTTGCATAATCTTCACCACAATCAAGACATAAACATGCCCACCACTATTATTCAATAGCAGCTTTTGTATTCATTTTGAACATATTGCTAAAGGGAGAATTATGCAGGGGTGTGGGGTGGCTGTGTTAGTAAGCATTTACCTCACAAACAAGGTTGTTTTCTAGAACCAACTTAAAGGTTTCAGGTGTGTTCATGTGTGCCTATAATAGGCCAATGCTGAAGAGGTGCACATGAATTTGGAGATTAATGGTCAGGCAGTATAAGCTAATTATAGAACCTCTGGTCAAGGAGAGACCTTATGTAAACGTGTACATATGAGAACAAAAAAGTAACGAAACTTAATGATTATATATATATATATATATATATATATATATATATATATATATAAAATCATTGACTTATGAAAGACAGGCAACTGTTCATCATGTGTTGATGTGTTGACCACTCCTGGAAGTGATTATTTGAACCTGTGACAAACACACATAAATATATCTAAGACATAACAAAATGACTATATTCTTGTAAATCTTATTTTAAAACCAAATTATTGAAACAGGATATTTATACTTCTATTAGGATATGTTAGCTTGAAAATCAGTTTCTATGTTACTGTACTAAGATTTCAGGGAAGACTTATATCAGGCACAATACAGTTAACTGTATAACGAAGAGTAAAATTCAAGCTATTTTCACTGATTTGTGTCTATAATAGCATGGATTGTAAATTCTTAGGCTTGTCTTCAGAGAGAAATGTTTGCACACATACTCTATATCAGGAAGATGCTATTGCTCTGTTTTTGGAACAATGACGAAATGATAAATTTAAGGGAACTTTGAACATTTGTCAATTAGAGCTAAAACTTTAAATACAATGAACCCAAAACTTCCAGGGCCAAGCACAATGTCATATCTCTTAAACCATAATTCAATAACTAAGAACCAGTGCTCAGCTCTGAGAAGAGCGAATTGGTGCTAAAAATATCTCTATTTTCTGACTTAGTGCTGCATGTGCTCTAAGAAAAGATTTCAGGAAAAAAATTAAGAAAACATGGAAACTCATATCTAGAGTTTCCACACAGTGAATCAATATGGGAGATTCTTGTTGTGAAAGCTGGACGCAAAAAACGACAAAGTTGCAAAGGCAGCAGGGAGGAGAAATAGCTGTCACTAGAATCCCATCCTCACCTTAATATATGTATATGTATATTTACATGTAAATGTATATGTATAATAAATACATATATATTTAGAATTCAGGCTTGGTGATCAGGTTACTTATCTGGAGAAAATGTCTCTTGAGGAATTGGGACTCAAAGAAGAAATTTTATCATTCCACAAGTCAAGCACTAATTCTTTTTTATACACTTATGAAAATGTTTTTCATTCTTTTTTCTATTAAGAACACAAGTGATATTCAAAGTAGTCTAACTTGCAAGAGCCCAAAGAAACACATGTGGATAAAACCATATCACCAGCAGAACTTTAAGGTCACAGAGACTATCTCAAATCTAAGTTTTAAAAAGTGACATCAATTCTTCTATTTTTCACTTTTGTGTAATTTATTTAAAATATTTTTGGAGCATTACACACAAGCATGGGGTTATTGTGTGCATGATATAATTACATTATATATCAATGTTGTCTTTCACCAAGGTGTTGTCAATCCAAAGATATTTAAAACACACAAAATGTAATACTTTTGTTGTTGTAAAGCAATACCTGTCTTCTCATCTTTCATGCTAGCTTTTCTGTGCTGTCTTCTTGGGGTGGGGGCTGTTGCTCATACTTCTGTAATCCAAGTGCTCTGACAGCAATATGGGAGGTAGAAACATGCTCACAACTGGAAGCTCAAAAGCCAGTAAGACAGGAATACACAGGAATGTGCAACAACAAAGAGATGTTTCTTCAAATGAGGTGAAACGTGAAGACCATCAATGAAGGTTGTTCACTGACCTCTACACAAGTGCAATGGTATTCACGAGCCAATTTACATTCATCAACATGCATGTCCACACACACAACAAGATAAAATAATCAGAAAATAATTTTAATTAAAAAGTTGAAATCTTTTCATAATACACTTCAGTCTATGTGCATTTTCTTTTTTGCTAATTTTAGTCTATATCTTCACTGTGTAATGAACTATAGTTGTGAAAATATAATCTTTCCTATGTTTTTAATTCTTACAACAAATCAACAAAATTTGCAGTTATTTAAGAGACTGTCAGCACAACATTATACATATTCTCTTAATTACTAAATGATCAATGGTTTATTGATAAATAAAATCACCATTCATGAACTTGCTGAGTTTTAGAATATTCTAGTAGAATAATCTAGTCTTCAAACTGAATATCTTCCTATAAAGCACAATACAAACACACACACACATAGCCCATTATATTAATTTGTATAGAAACATTATTCTGTTTAATGTCAATGTCAGATAAAAATTTAACCTAGTGAATCACATTTTGCTTATTATCAGAAAATTAATGGGAAGCCACTTTTATCTTTGTCATTATTGAATGAATGGAAACCTACACTTCTCACACAGTTTATTTGGGTATGAAATGTGCTATCACAATGTCTAAAGGTACCAATTGTCATTCAAAACTCACTCTTTCCTTCGTTCTATCCTTCTTTCCTTCCTTCCTTCTTCCTTCCTTCCTTTCTTTATTCTTTTCATCATAATTCCATACTTGCTCATCATCTTGAGACAGTAGATAATTTCAAATAGATTTCCTCAGTTACAAACTCTGTAAAACTTATCTAATATAAAAATGTTCTTGATTCAACAAGAATGATCCTACTTCATGGAAAGTACAGTATTACATTGATATTTTCTGGGAAATTTAGCAAGTAAAGAAGAATTTATCGTTTTTTGGAATTGACAGAATCATAACTGCTTTATCCAGTGGTTGTTGCCATTTGGCAAACCTAAATTAAAGCATGTAACTTCTAATTTGACAATATTATATGGCAATACATATATGGAAACACAAAAAAAGGTACTTAATTGCAAGTATTAATTCTTTTATAAGGGCAACTTAACACAAATTTGCAAACTTACTTTTTAAATTATGGTATTAAAAATAATATCTTTCTTAAGTAGTGAGTAAGCTAGAAAATCAGACATGTGTCTCAGTTGATAGTTTAAAGTATTATAACATAAAGATCTTCTGTTGGTTTAGTGAATAGCACTTTCTAAATGTGCTTTTTATTACCAAATGTTTGCCTGTTATGACAATATGACTGATTATTCCTGAAAACCTTCTCACATATATCCATAAACACTACCACCATTTCTGTGCTGTTTGTAATAGAATACTGTGGTACAGTGTTGTTAAATTGTTTCTATGAAAGATATCTTGCTAAAAGTATAAAATTTAACAATTTACCATCTGAGACAAAGATGTGCTTATAACAGAGAAAAGAAATGATTAAAATGACTTAAGCAGGGTGAACTGCATCCTCAGAGATGGACTGACACCTTTGAAACTCAGACCCATGTCAATAGTGAAATCAGAGGTGAGCAGCTTCCAGCTCCTGGGCTGCCTGTCCAGAGAATTGCAATATGGGGCCAGAGTCACACCCAAGATTCTGATCTCAGAATCTTGATGGCAGACAGGTCCTAGGCTTTAGCTTGGAGGGGCCTTGCTCAGTAATTCCTAACAGAAGGGACCTCCCATGGCCTGGCCCCATCTTCAGGTTGATCTGCATCATCAGAGATGGACTGACACCTTTGAAACTCAGATCCCTGTACAGAGCAGAGTCAGAGATCATACCAACCTCTTGCTCAGAGCAGACAGGAGACACACAAGCCCTCTAGGAGCTGACTAAATATGAACCACTGAAGCAATGGGCAATGCTATACAATAATACATATAACAATTTAAAGATCAACAAGGCAACACCAAAAGAAATTGGTGGTTCTACAACACCAAGACCGTCACAGAGAAATTAAGAAGAACCAGAAGGAAACAACAGTAAAAACAGCTTTATGAAAATTAGAGAAGCCTTAAAAGATGATATAAAAAATCCACTAAAGAAATAAAAGAAAATACAAACAAAAAATTGGAAGAGATGAGCAAATTCTTGAAAGAAAACAAAGAAAACCAAGAAAAATAAAACCAAGAAATGAAGGAAACATTCCAGGAACTAAAAATTAAAATAGAAGCAATAAAAAAGGCACAAAATGAGGCAAAAGTAGAGATAGAAAACACAGAGAAAAGAGCTAGAACAATAGATACAAGCATAACCGACAGAATCCAAGAGATAGAAGAGAGAAACACTGGAGTGGCAGACTCAATAGTGGAAATAGATACATCAGTCAAAGAAAACATTAAAACCAAAAAAGCAAAAACAAAAAAATGTTCAAGAAATTTGGGACACCATGAAAGACCTAACCTGAGAATGACAGGAATAGAAGAAAGAGGAGAATTCTAACTCAAAGGCACAGATAATGTACTCAATAAAATCATAGAAGAAAACTTTCCCAACATAAAGAAGGAAATGCCTATAAAGATACAAGAAAGCTTACAGGACACCAAATAGATTTGATCCCACAAAAAAATTTGCTTCCCACATAATAATCAAGCCATAAAACATAAAGAACAAGGAAAAAATATTAAGAGCTGCAAAAGAAAAGGGCCGACTTAACTATAAAGTTAGACCAATCAGAATAACCCCTGACTATTCAATGGAAACCATGAAAGTAAGAAGGTCTTGATCAGAAGTTAAACAAACACTAAAAGAACATGGCTGCCAATCCACACTACTATACCCAGGAAAAATATCAATCACCTTAGATGGAGTCAACAAGATACCTAATGACAAAGTCAGACTTAAACAATAGCTATCTAGAAATCCAGCTCTTCTGAAAGCATTAGAGAGAAATCTCTAAACTAAGGATCCCAAATACACTAAAGAAACCATAAACAACTGATAATTCCACAAAAGAAAAGCCCAAAGAAAGGAAATACATACAAGCTACCACCAAAAGTAATAGAAAATAGCAATCAGTGGTTACTAATATCCTTTAATATCAATGGATTCAACTCACCTATAAAAAGAAACACACTAACAAGATGAATACAAAACAGAAGCCATCCTTCTGCTGCATACAAGAAACACACCACAACCTTAAAGACAGACACAGGCTCTAAGTGAAGGGTTGGAAAAAGCTTTTCCAATCAAATGGCCCTAAGAAACAAGCTGGTGTTGCCATCCTAATATCTAACAAAGTAGACTTCAAACTAAAATCAATTAAAAGAAACCAGGATGGACATTACTTTTTCATCTCAGGAAAAATTGATCAAGATGAGATTTCAATCTTGAATATTTATGCCCCTATTATAAGGGCACCTACTTATGAAAAAGAAACACTGCTAAAGCTCAAATTCCACATCAATTCTCACAACCTAATATTGAGAATTGTCAATACTCTACTTTCACCCTTGGATAGGTCAACCAGACAGAAACCCAACAGAGAAATAAGGAGTCTAACAGAGGTGATGATGCAAATGGATTTAATAGATATTTAAAGAAGCTTCCATTCAAACACAAAGATATACAAATATTTCTCAGGACCACATGGAGCATTCTCCAAAATTGACCATATAATCAGTAATAAAGCAAATATTAAAAGATACAAAAAGTGGAAATAATCCCTTGTATCGTATCAGACCACTATGGCCTGATGTTAGGAGTTTAACAACATAAAATATCACAGAAAGCCTACGAACTAATGAAAACTAAATATCACTCAACTGAACCACCTCTGGGTCAAGGAAGAAATTAAGAAAGAAAGCAAAGACTTCCTAAAATTTAACAAAAATAAATCCACAACATACCCAAACTTTTGGTACACAATGAAAGCGGTCTTAAGAGGAAAATGCATAGCATTAGGTGTCTGTATGAAAAACCTAGAGAAGTCCCACACTTGAGAAATAACAGCACAGCTGAAAACCTTAAAACAATTAGGAGCAAACTCACCTAGGAGTGGATGGCAGGAAATACTTAAACTTAGAGCTGAAATAATGCAATTGAATCAAAAATAAAAATACAAAGAATCAGTGAATCCAAGAGTTGGTTCTTTGAGAAAGTCCACAAGATACATAAACCCTAATATGCAAACTAACCAAAAAGCAGAGAGTATCCAAATCAACAAAATCAGAAATGAAAAGGGGGACATAACAAATGACCCCCAGGAAATCCAGAGAATTATCAGGTCATACTATGAAAATCTATACTCCACAAAAAATGGAAAACCTAGAAGAAATGGACAGCTTTCAGACAGATACCATTTAACAAAATTAAATCAAGATCAGATTAAATACCTAAACAGACCTATAACCCTTAAGGAAATTGAAGCTGTTATTAAAAGCCTCCCAAGTAAAAATAGCCCAGGCCCAGATGGTTTCAGCACAGAATTCTACCAGAAATTGAAAGAACTACTTACAATATTCCTCAAATTGTTTCATGCAGTAGAAACTGAAGGAATATTGCCAAGCTCTTTTTTGGAGGCCACGATTATCCTAATATCAAAGCCACTTAAAGCCACAACAAAAGAAAGATAATTACAAACCAATTTCCCAAATGAATATTGATGCAAAAATTCTCAACATAATCCTGGCAAACCTCATACAACAACATATAAAATATATCATTTACTACAATCAAGTAGGCTTCATCCAAGAAATGCAGGAATGTTTCAACATACAAAACAACCGTAAATGTCATCCATCCTATAAAAAAACTGAAGGAAAGAAACCATGGTTATATCCTTAGATCCTGAGAAAGCCTTTGACAAAGTCTAACACTCCTTTATGATAAAAAGTCCTGGAGAGATCAAGAATATAGGGAAGTTATCTAAAAATAATAAAGGTATTTAAAAGAAGCTGACAGTACACATCAAACTAAATGAATAAATACTCAAAAAGCAATCCCACTAAAATCAGAAACTAGACAAAGCTGTCTTAACTGCCCTTATCTATTCAGTACAGGTAGTTAAAGTTTTAGCTAATGCAATAAGAGAATGAAAAGAGATTAATGAGATACAAACTGGAAAAGAAGAAGTGAAACTATCTCTATATGCAGATGATATGTTTGTATACAGAAGTGATCCACAAAATTCTACCAGGGAATTTCTGCATCTGATAAACACATACAGCAATGTAGCAGGATACAAGATTAACTCAAAGAAATTAGTAGCCCTCCTATACATTAAAGATAAACGAGCTGAAAAAGAAATAAAAAAAATATCACCTTTTATAATAGCTGCAAATTGCATTAAATATTGTGGCGTACCTGTAACCAAAGAAGTAACAGATCAAAAACTTCAAATCACTGAAGAAAGAAATGAAGAGGATATCTGAAAATGGAAAGATCTCCATGTTCCTAGATAAATAGGATCAACATAGTAAAAATGGCAATTCTACCAAAAGCAATCTATAGATTCAATGCAAGTCCCATCAAAATCCCCAAATTTTTTTATAGACCTTTAAAGAATAATACTCATTTTCATTTATAATAACAGGAAAGACAGGAATACAAAAAAAATTTTGTTCAACAAAAGAACCTCCCCTAATTCAAGTTATATTACAGAGCTACAGTATTAAAAACAGCCTGATACAGGCATAAAAGTAGACTTGGGGATTAATGTAATTAAATTGAAGGTACTGACATTCATCTACACACCTATGAAAACCTGATCTTTGACAAAGAGGCCCTAAATATTCAACGAAAAAAAGATAGTATCTTTAACAAATGCTGTTGGTATAACTGGATGGTAGTGTATAGAAAAATGCAAATAGATCCAAGCCTATCACCCTGCACAAAACTCAAATCCAAATGGACCAAAGACCTCAGTATAAACCCAGCCACTCTGAACTTGGTAGAAAAGAAAGTGGGAAATACCCTCCAACGAATTGGTACAGGTGAAAACTTCCTCAATGTAACACTGGTAGCACTGACACTAAGAACAAGAATCAGTAAGTGGGACCTCCTAAAACTGAGAAGCTTCTGTAAGGTCAAGGACACAGTCAATAAGACAAAACGACAGCCTATAGATTGGGGAAAGATTTTCACCAACCTGACAAGTGATAGAGTTCTGATTTCTAAAATATTTAGAGAGCTCAAGAAACTAGAGGCCAAAACCTTGAATAACCCAAACAAAAAATGGGGTTCAGAACTAAGAAGGAATTTATCAGCAGAAGAATTACAAATGTCTGAAAGGCACTTGAAAAAATGCTCAACATCTTTAGCCATCAGAGAAATGCAAATAAAAACAACTTTGAGATACCACCTTACACATGTCAGAATTGCTAAGATTAAAGACATAGATGACAGCATATGCTGGAGAGGTTGCAGGAGCAAAGGGAACACTCCTCCATTTTTGGTGGGAGTGCAAGTTTGTTCAGCCACTCTGGAATGCAGTATGGGGGTTTCTCAGAAAACTGGGAATCAGTCTTCCCAAGTATCCAGCAATATCACTACTGGGAAAATACCCTAAAGATGCATATTCACACTCCAAAGGCTCAACTGTGTTCATAGCATCATTACTTGTAATAGCAAGAACCTGTAAACATCCTAGATGCTCCTCAGCTGAAGAATGGATTAACATTCTGGTACATCTACACAGTGGAGTACTACTCAGAAGTAAGAAAAAGTGATATCTTAAAATTTGGACGTAAATGGATGGATTTGGAGAATATCATCCTGAGTGAGGTATCTCATTAGTGGACATTAAACATAAAGCAAAGCATGTCCAAGGTGCAAACCTCAACCCCTGAACAGCTTGGGATCTGAAATACCTTGGATTGACACCTTGGAGCCCATTCCTTCCAGAGGAAAACCTGACCCAGTCTTGATGTTGGGATAAGGAAAGTGGACTTGCCTGGAGTGGATGCTGAACTAAGCCACCTTGGTGCCTTGGAACCTCCTGCCCTTCCTGGTGAAGTGATAAGCAGATCTGGAGAAGAGAGATTGACTGGGAGGGGTGGGAGGGGGAAGGGAGTTTGAATAAGGGGATAATGGATAAAAAAATGAGACTTTATTCATAATAAAAAATCACTTTAAAGTAATAAAGTTAACAATAACTTAAAGACATTTTTATATAAACAGACATCATCGCAATATTATGATCAAACTGCTATACAACTCCTTTGTGATTTGGGGGAAGTTGTACAAGTTCCCACTGTTTGACTACTTAGACCATGATCAGTCTTCATTTCAGGTTACTGTTAAGTGAATTATGAGGCAAACACCATATTCAGTTGGATGCTTTAAGTGAAAAATTTCCACCTTGAATACTAATCAACTTATGATAACAAACACAAATGGTTACTAAGGATATTTTCTTCGTTTTTATTAATTTGACCTCAAATTCTTGCTTTTATAAGGTGAACTCCCATTTTACAAAATTAATGCAAGATAATATAAACATGTTTCTAACATTTGTTTAGATAGCCAAGAATTCTTTTACTTATAAGATAGTTAGAGCCTCCCTATACATTTTACGTGAACGTGATTTAGAGAGATACAGTGAAAAAGACAAAAAATGTACTAAAAGGTCATAATTGCTAGGGACTTATAAATGGAATCACAAAGAAATAGAGCCTCATATCTTTTAGGATACCTGTTTTCAGACAGTAAGAATACATCAAATGTAGTGTGTGTGAGGGGCGTTATATTGGTATATATAAGATGGTACAGTCATTATAAAAAATTTTATAAAGTGTCCTAGAGAAATTACAAAGAAAACAAACGTCTGATCCAATAAACTAACTTACATGTATAAGAAAAAAGAACAAAATTTACTTTCATGTTCATTGTTTAATTATAATAGCTAAGGTAAATGGCCATTGATGCATAAGTAAAAACTTATAATTTACAAAATACATATAAATAGTAGAGTAACAGAACAATATTCACTCATATAGGATGTGAATGGATGAAATATCTAGGCCACCAGGAAATAATCCAGAAACAAAAAAGAAAAACAGAGACTGATGGAGGGGAGTGATGACCAAACTAAGACATCCCTTTTGACAGACTGATATAAAATCAATGAAGAGACAAGCCTGTGGAAATGTTTTATCCAAGACTTTGGAAGGATTATCTAGATTAGGTTAATGGAGATAGAAAGATCAAGTGGAAATATAGACTGCACCACAGCATTATATATAGTCTCAGGGTGAATAAACCAGAAGAAGCAAACTGAGATCAAGTGCTGTTTCCTACTGGTTGGCTTATCTGCTTCCTATTGTGTGGCCTCAGGATCCTGACATCATGACTTCCTGCTGTCTATACCAGGAAGTATAAATTAAAATTCATAAGTGTTTTTGTCAAATATTATTTTGCAATGATTAGACTAATTTCATGCATGTTAGCCAAAATAAATAAATAAACAAAAATAAAAACAATGAAGCATGGAGCAGAATAGTAATCATCAGTGGTTTAGGTGGGTGACATAGATAAAATAGTATCAAAAGCCTAAATTTGCCATTATAGATGAATGTGTTCTGGAGATTGTTAAGAAGAGAATTGTTAAATAGTTAGCACAGATGAGGGCAGGAGACACAAAAAGTTAGACAGAGACTCCAAAATAAATTGTTCAAGTTCTTATTATACTGAGGAGACCAAAAGTTAAAACAGGCCACTCTGCCTGAGTTAAGTTTCAGGTTTTCAGAAACTTGCACAAAGAAAGCAGAAAGCTCATGGTAGGGGCATCTATGGCAATTGATTAACCAAAGAAGCTACCTGATGACAATTTGATTTACAATAGAATGGCCCAAGAATATCAGAAGAGGCCATCTAATTTATAACCAAATGCTTCACCCAAGAATGTAACCACCCCACAGTAGACCACTTAGTAGTAATTGATTAACAACAAAATAGCCCAAGTGAGTGTCACCATTCCAGGGGCAGCCAATAAAAAGTCTGGCAAGTAATCAGCTAATATAAAAAATAAATTTCTAAAACACCCCTGTTCCCTACCAACCTGAACTCATAGTAGTTCACCCCTAACAAATCTTGCCTATAAATACTCATGTAATAATAACTGGAACTCTCCTCCTGCCCTTGTGCTATGTGAGTTCCTTGCCTGGCCAGTGTCAATTTACATTGCTCTTGCATCCAAGTCTCAGTCCCTGGTGGTCTCTCTGCAAGGGTCAAAGTCTGGACTTAACAATACTTGGCTAAAAGCAAGAATTACCCTTTTCTCTGTTCAACTGTATTTGTAATGTGTTCAGTTGCTGTACAGAGACATCATGATCAAAGCAATTCTTACGCAGGAAAGCATTTAAGAGAGCACTTTCTTCTGGGTTCAGAAGCTTAGTTCATTATCATCATGGCTAGAGGCATGTGACATACACAGCCCTGGAACAGTAGCTGAGAGCTACAGTTTGATCTGGAGAGAGAAAGACAGAGACAGAGATAGAGAGAGCACAAACTAGCCTAACCCAGGCTTGGCGTGGGCCTGCTGTGGTCTTTTGAAATTTTAAAGCCCATACCCAGTGAATAGTTCCTCCAACAAGGCCACACCTATCTGAGCCTAGGGGGACATTGGAAGGACTATCCCATCCCATAGGCCAGGGATGCCAAAGGAAGTTCTTTCTTGACACCTGTTTTCCTTGCTGCTTAGATGAGGTGTGACCAAGACTTCAGTCTCTACTCTAATCCTTTTCAGGAAACAATTTTAGAATAGAACTAATAAATTTTCATGGCAGAAATGTATATCTGTTCTTTAATTTCAGCCTATCTTCCAGTGATTTTAAGGGCTCAAACAAAATAATCTAGGAAGGTACTAAGAATGAATATTGGTGCACTGTTGGGACGTATTAGGAGAAATTGATTTCATCCTGATCAAAATAATAGATTCTACCTCTAGTCCTGCCTTCAGACACGATATTCTGCTCCTCTTTCAAAAGATTCAAACACTACATAATATGATCTTCTCTCTCAACATTAGTCCAGATGTTTTTTGTCAATCTACTGGCCAGGAGGTCACACAGAAAACTTGATTCACCTGAAAACATGCCTCAGAAAGGGGAGGAATAATAATTACCCATTAGCAAGATAATTTATTTATCCTTCCAAAAGCTACCTCAGCAATGCAATAACTTACAAAGCGGCCACCAATGGCCCATTTCTCTGGGTTACCCTGAAGTATAATGTTCTCTTTACTTTCTTTTACCCTCCTTTTTAAAAATTCACATAAATACTTTGCGTTTACCTAACTTTGTTAGTTGTGCATCAATAAAGTTAATAAAAAGTGTAAGGAACATGTAAGACTGAGGGTAAAAAACGCTTGTCAGGAGTGATAAGCATAGAGCTAGCAAAGAAGGACAAGTCACAAGAGTGTCAAATGTGATAAACAATGTAGTTAGATAAACATACTAGTTAGGCTTGGAGTACATAGAGTGATAATGAAAGAAACCTGCATTAAAAGGGAAGTCTCAACCACACTAATCAGAGCTCATCAGACCTCGCACTGGTGGGACTTCCGGAGATGCTCCTTCACTAGAGACCTGAGATCCTGCACTCCCTGCAGCCCAGGCTGATTCAGGAGGCTGTTCCAGGAAGCTGAGCCCAGATTCAAGAGGAAAGACATCTCAACACTGCACCTACATGGTGGAGAAGATACCGTTGTTTCCATGAGGAGAACTGGAGAAGCTCCATACTCTTGCTCTAACCTTAACTGTGTGAATAAATGAGTGTTGTACCAACCTTCACTTAAGAGTAATCATTTCTCCCCCGTAGCTGAGCTATTTACTTATGACAGAAAAGAATATAGTTATCTTTATTGAATAAAATCTTCTTTCAATAAATCACTCCAATAATTATTTTTTTAAAAAAAAATATTGTTATAGTAAGTCTACTAGAGATACCACTCAGATACAATTTATAGCCAACTGAAAGTCCTCTAGTGGGCTTTGACTACACTCAGGTAGTTATTAGGGACACAAATGTGCCCTCCCTCCAGTGTTTAGAACAAGGGACTTTTAAAGGCAAATTCCACATCTTGTTATATCTCTCTCTGCCTCCCAAGGGGAATTTTTTGCATAAACAGCCAGTTTAGCTGGAACAGAGATAAGTGATTAGCCAGAGGGGAAGATTTGCATGGCAGTCAGTTTAATAGAAGAGAAGTGAAGTTAGCTGGGCCATCTTGACCTGGGTTTTTAAAACACAGTTGGGTAATTTTCCATAGGATTTCCCATCAAGGAGCTCAAATTCTAGTCAAGTCTAAAATGTAAGAATCTCTGCCCTGTCTTGCTCTGTCACAACAGGGAGGAGATGAATTAGCAGCCATATATGGAACAGGGGTTGACTTATTTTGCATAGAAGGATGTTGATGAAGAGAAAACAGCCTTGGTTTAAAGCTACAGTTTTCTTTTCAATTCAGAACTGAATCTCCCTTATTTGTGTGGTATTGTTTCCATCAAATTAGTTATCATTTGGATTCCATTAGATTAGAGGAGTACTGCCTTTTGTTATTGTTTATTGATTCCTTGTTGTGCAGATACTGGGGACTGACTCTAGAGCCTCAAGGGCTCAGAAAATATTCTATTACTGAATTATATTGCAGCATTTATTCACTTTTTATTTTCAGACAAAGTAAAAATTGTGATGGTTTGTATAAGAGTCCCTCCCATAAGCTAGTATATTTGAATGCTTGATCACCAGGGAGTGGCACCATTTGAAAGAATTAGAATGTGTGGCCTTGTTGAGAAAGAGTGTTAGTGGGATGGGCTTTGAGGTTTCAAGGACTCAAGACAGACTCAATGTCTTTTGTTCTTCTTGTTTCCTGCCATCCAGATGTAGTACTCTCAGGTACTTGTCCAGCAGATGTCTTCCTGAACACTGCCATACTCTCTGCCATGATGAAAGCAGACTAAACCTCTGGAACTGTAAACCAGCCCTATTGAAATGCTTTCCTTTGTAGGAATTGTCATAGTCATGGTGTCTCTTAGCAATAGACCACCTACTAAGACAGATCTCATTTTGAGACAGACTACAATACAGCTAGTATTTTAAAAGAGAGGAAACTAAAAAAAAAAAAAAAACTATCTTAATAATGACTTAAAAATTTGTTTCAAATTTCACAGAACTCAAAAAAAATTATTTTTTATTAAATAAAAGGGTAATAAAAAACCTGGCACATTCTGGAAAAACAACAACACTGAACTGGTTTACTCAGTTTAATTAAAACATGAGTTCTCTTTGAATGCTCTTTTATTATTTTGGACTTGTTTTGAGCATGAAGCATAAATTTATTTGACCTTTTCAGAAAAACTATTTGTGTATATTCTTCAGAAGAAGAATCTGTCCTATGGACTTCTGAGTGAGGACAGCCAGGTGGCAGATTACTTAGCATCTCGCCTTTCACCTCTAGAGACTAGGGTTTAAGTGTGACTTAAAAAGAAATACCCAGGAGTGATGTGTGTGCTTTTTGAAGCCTTAACATAGGGCTTAAGCAGCAATCACTAGCAGCTGCAGAGATGTTCTTTCAAATGACATCAGAAATGTCACAGGACAAGACCCAGGAATTTCAATAGAGACATAAAGGCCACCCAGACAAGCCAAGTGAGACAAAGATTATCAAAATAATGAACCTACAGGTCTGGAACTCTACTGGTCAATAAGAAAGCCAAATGGGATTGGTAGGAAAAAAAAAAGAAAGAAAAGAAAAAATAATGAATAGTCTCCTACAGATAAGCTTAAGCAGTAACAGCATCCCTAAGGACATGCAAATGAATTGCTAAAGAAAAAAACAAAACAAAACCCCCAAAACAAAAAATAAATCGTGTAGCTTACTAGTGCCCCCTAGTGTGCTTTCTCTTCTGCTTTATATGTGGAGTGTGAATCTTTAAATACATTTTAAAGAGATAAATAGTATTTAAACAACTAAATTCTAGAGTTACTAAAAACTCAGGAAATAAAGGAAGGTTTATATTTTAAAGTCAGGTTAACATCTTGAATAATATAGCTGAATCAAAGCTGATAATATTATTATGTGTATGAGTATCAAAAGTCTGACATCAGTGGAAAATTAAGAAAGACTGACAGAAAAATGACAGTGTCTTTCTCTCCCATGCTTCAGCACAACAGACTTCTCCCTGAAAAATGTTTTGCTTCACAGTCCCTATGTTTTGCATCCTAATTTCATCCTGTGCCAACAAAACAGATTGTTTGCTAATTGATATCATAAAGCAAGACAGCCCACTGAAGGATGATAATTCCTACTCCAGCCAGCGGCTGCTGACGGGGAGCTTGATAGAAATGCTGTCATTTCCAACAGACTGCCTACAATCAACTTTCCACTGTAAATATAGCGATCTGACAGGAGCCTCATCCACCCACCTTCAGTTTTAGAAATAAAATATTTCAGATAAAATATTTCTGCCCCCATTTTATTTTGCTACGAGCATTTTTTTTTTTTTCTAAAGTAGGAACACCATTTGATTTTTGTCCTGTGGTGAACACAGTAACCAATTTCCTTTGTCCACAGCCATATGCAAGCTTATGAAGAATTTGTGTATGCATCCATCTCCAAAAGAGAATAAAACAACCAGAGTATAAACTGTTGCCCAATTAAATATTTCTTAAAACATCAAGAAATCATAACTATTATAAATTTACTTGGTGTACGTGAAAATCCAACTACAGCTTGTTGTAAAGTTAAAATCATTTTCACAATATTCTCCCTCTTTCTTTCCTAATGGCTTCAGTTTGACCACATAGAAAAGCATGACAAACACAAAGCGTATTATGTAAGTGGGAACTAATGTCATTAAGCATTAACAAAGATCTAGTGAGTGCACACGAAACTCGGCTAAAAGAACAGCAATTTTCTGATGTAAATAACTCAATGGCCATCAGTGATAAAAACAACAGTAGTGAAAGGAAAGGGTAATGGTGGGATCGAAGTAATTCCAGTTAGCTCTCTAGAGGAGAATCATACGAAGGGGCAAAGTACCACAAGGGTTAATTTGTAGCCATCAACTTTGCTTGTTTAAAAGAAAATTTAAGCCAGGTAGTGGTGGGAGGCAGAAACAGGTGGATATGAGTTCTAGGCCAGAGTGAGTTCCAACACAGTCAGGGCTACATAAAGAAGCTCTGTCTCAAAGACAAGAGGGAAAGGGTGGAAGGGAAGGAGGGAGGGAGGAAGGGAGAGAATCATTGTGGCTTAAATAATTTTTCCTTGACTCTCCATTTTATTTTTTTCCAGGCCCTAAAAACATGAGTAAAAATTGACTCTGAAATCCTAAGTTGGCAAATAGGCATATTTCTCTCAACATAGAATCTATCCTTAAGCATCTGTGCATGTGTGTGTGTGTGTGTGTGTGTGTGTGTGTGTGTGTGTGAGTGTGTGTGATGAACATAGATAGATAGGAAACCTTAAAAACAGACGAAATAAAAGCTTAAACTGTGGAGAAAGTAATAGAACAGAAGTGACTTGCCAGCAGAAGAGGAGTCTCTGGGTGGAGGAAGGTGGCCTAGTTGCTGTGACAAACAAATCAACTTGGGGAGTAATGTGTTTACTTGTCTAACACAGGCTACAGTCCATCATAAAAGGAACCTGAAGAAGTCTGACACACAAACAAAGTAAGGGAGGAATGCTGCTTACTGCACTGCTAACTTTGCCTTGCTGAGCTAGCTTTCTAGTACAGTTTAAGCCCATTTGGCAAAGAACGGCACCACCCACAGTGGATTTAGCCCTCTATAAACAACCATCAACTAAGAATATTCCCTCAGGTCAATCTTGTGGATGCAATCAGTTGTTCAACTAAGGTTTCCTCTTCTCAGGAACCAAGATTAGCCAATAAGGAGATAGACCAGCAAGAGGGGCATGGGACAATGAAGGCTAAAGGTAGAGGGTAATGACCAAGAAGGAAGTCAATGATATATATGTATAAAGTGCCATAATGACACCTATTGCTTTGTACACTAACTTAAAAATTAATTTTAAAAAATTCAAGGTCAAAGAGAATCCAAAGG
The DNA here is from genome assembly GCA_004025045.1 of Sigmodon hispidus. Classification (NCBI taxonomy): domain Eukaryota; kingdom Metazoa; phylum Chordata; class Mammalia; order Rodentia; family Cricetidae; genus Sigmodon; species Sigmodon hispidus. The sequence goes on along the minus strand of PVIH01018252.1, from coordinate 17,649 downwards.
ACTACAGCTCTCTCAAACTTTCATCATTTAGCAATCAAGGAAACTGAGGCACAGAGATGTGGAGTTATGCATTTAAGATGAAACAGCAACTTTGTAGCAAAGACTAAAATAAAAGTTTACTGTATTATGACTAGATTTTAAAGATAGCTATTTTTAAGGTACAAAAGAAAATCTTTTCAAAGAGCCCTTTAAAAATGTTTAATTTCCTACCCTTTGAAGCTTAAGATTCAACTATTTAATTCTTAAAATGAGCAAAGGAGCAAGGCTGATCCAGGGGAATAAACAGCAGAATGGACTGAAATCCCATCTGAGTTGAAGGCAAATTGTTTTGCAGTCTGAAGTTAATCCTGAAGTAGTATTTGATGGACTTTTAATTAAGCAACAAACATCTATACAACTGTGAGCCTGTCAATTTCTATTCTCAACACTCTATTTTGAAAACCATTAATTGACAAAAATCAAGGGGTTTTGTTAAATTATAAATAACTACGTACCTCTACTATCTCTTTACATAAAATTCTGTTGTTCTTCTAAGTTCATAAAAGAACTTTTTCATTATCATTCATTGTCATTAATAAATACAGTTGAATATACATCATATTTTTATGGTTTAGTCAAACTTTTGCCTGAAGACTATTCCATTTGATGTCTGCAATATGAAAACAGCATCCATGCCTTAGGCATGTGTTCACCACTTTTCCTCCTCCAACCTACTAAAGGGCACAGTCAACAAAAAAGCATCCAAAACCAGTACATGGTCTATTAGCAAAATGCTAGAAAGCACTGAGTTCAAAGTGGTCAACACCTAATTTTGTTTTATGTTCAAAGTTATAATCCATGGGAATTCATTTTCCCCTCTCTAGTGAGCATTAGTGCCCCTGTGCCATCTGCCACTGTTCGGAGCCTTGTCTCCCTTGATTATTCTTTAATTGGCTTGACCTATGGGATGGATGGCTTGCAACCAACTAATTACATAAATTCAGGCCATGCTTTATAAATTCTACCAAAGACAGCTCTTCAGGGAGAATAAAAGTAAGAAACATTTCAGCTCCGATTTCAAACTTCTTATCCATTTTATTTGCCCAAAATATTCAGTTTACTAGTGTGCTGAAAATTTTGTACTTTCTCGTTAGAATTTAATTTTTTCCATGTAGCTAGCATGTAATGAAGACTTTAGATTAAACTGAAGTATGAAGAATACAATTTAAATTCAACATTCATGAGGAGAGTAAGGCAATTAATTTTAGTTTACAAGTTTTAATTTAAGCAATTCTAATGGAGAAAATAATGATGGTTTACAAAAGTCTCTCAAAACACTGATAAGGTAAAAAATAGTAGAACAATAAAATATACAAATAAAAGCCATTGTATAATTCTGTAAATATATACTACTACAAAACAATAAAAACATAAAAAGCATAAATGTATAATGGTCAACACCAGACAAGAAACATCAATCTCATATTTACCTTGGCAAAATGTCAAATACTTTCATTATCCAATAGTTTTATCTTTGGAAAGAATCTTAGGATTGTTGTGGGATATAAAAATAAACAACAACCAGAGCCTTGCATAAAACATTCAAAGCTATCATTATAATTTATAGGACCATCACATTGGTGGTGTTACATATGAAAGTTTGAAGTTTTGAGCAAAATTATGTAAGGCACATAGACAATGGACATGGGCACTTAGGTGTTTACTAAAGCACTATTATGTTGAAAGGTTTGGGATACTATGTCAAAATGCGATGAACTGTAGCCTATATGTAGTTCTTACATTTTGATGATAATAATAAAGCTGCTTTTCTCCAAATTAAAGATTTATAAATAATGTTTTACTCATAAGATTAATTAAAATGTTGATAAAGGTTTGTTAATTTAAACAACATTGAATTTTCTTTGACCATTTAATACTGTTTTAGTCAGGGTTCACTACAGTAACAGCAAATAACATGAGTCTCTCTCTCTTTTTCTTTACTTAATGTTCTATTACTGTAGAGACACCATGACTATATAAAAGAAAGAATTTAACTGTGGCTGGTTTACAATTTCAGAGTCGATTATCCACATGGCAAGGTACATGGTGGTACACAGGCGTACATGAGAGTTCTACATCTAGATGTGAAAGCAGCAGAAAGAGTGAAACACTGGACCAGGTTTGAGCTTTTGAGCCCCCTACCTACAAAAGCTCATCCACAGCAACATACTTCCTCTAACAAAGCCATTCCTACTCGAACAAGGCCATTCTTCCCAATCCCTGTCTAGTAGAACCACTCTGTAATGATCTTGCATTCAAATACATAAGCCTATGGGGTCTATTCCTATTCAAACCGCCACAATATGGAAAAGAGATTCATCAGAATCATTTACAGGCTGTGGTCCAGCTAAATCAATAGTGACTGCCTACAAATCCAGTATTGGTTCAGTTCATGAGGCTGGATGTCTCAACTGCTATTTGTTATATAACAGAACCCTAAAGAAGTAGGCTCAAATGTCAGTGAAGGGTCAGACTTGCTAGAGAGGTGAAATCAAGCATGCAGGTCTTCAGATCTTTAGAGGTAGATGTTCCCACTTCAGATGATATAGATTAAAGGTGTGTCTTCCCACTCATAGATCCAGATTAAAAGTAGATATTCCCATTTCCGAGTAAGCAAAAATCCCTCATTATGTGTGCCCCATTCTGGGTTTTTAGTAAGTTTTAGATGTAGTCAAGTTGACAACCAAGAATAGCTATTAGAAGTCCAAAAGTCCACTGCTCATCAACTTCAAACCCAATTTTATCTCCTTATGTCATTATTAATTCCAAATGAAAATAATAACCAGATAATGATTAAGACTAAACATAATATAATTATCTCACATACATTTGCCAATGCATTATATATTTAACTGTGTCCTAATTGCACCTTGCATATTATAAGTATTGCTTACATAACCGTAACTGTATTATAAATTTAAAATTGGTGTCAATATCTCTTGAGGGACATTCTTTTAGTATCTCAAACTTAAATATAATCACCATTGACATTCTTGTAGTTGATGTTATATCACATGACAAAGAAATTGTGAAAGAAAACACAAATATATATACAAATGTGCTCTTAATAAAATACAGTAGAAACACCCCTGCCAGTTATTATCCTAATTTCTGCTACTTATCATATGGTTATAGCATTTAGAACTACCTTCCTCTATTACCTATCTTATATTTTCTCTATCCTCAGCAAGCACCTCAGCAGGTCTGTCCCTAGAGGAGTGACCCATACTTTTATTTCTGATGGCTCTGTGCACTTTTGTCATCCTGCTTGAATAAGGTTGTTGTATTTTTCCATTGATTTTTGTCACAAGACATGGAAGTACCAAGAGACACCCTAAAGAATTTCCTGCAACTAGACATAATTTTTTTTACCTCCATTGTGAAGAAGAAATCAAAGTTCCCCAAGGTAATCTGGATCAATAACTTCTCCTAACAGTATCATTTTTGTATCCTGTTGGCTTAAAGGCATCAGAAGCCCAAAGTAGTCTAAGGAGACACTGGGAGCTTCCAGTTCAATTAATGCTTGTTATGGCTCCTGGCAAGAGTACTTCCTCATCTAGAACCAAAACTTCTAAGCCAGCAAAACTTAAGGATGTGGGAAAAGGAAGTAAATTGTTCCTACTTGGTCACTAAGGGTTATAGTAAATGGAAATATTGCTTTTTCCATTCCTTAATTCCTAGACCTATGGATCCAGGATATGGGAGAAAGCAAACCACATATTGAATGCTGATTCAAAACTTGTATCACTTACTGGAGAACCCTACCTCAGTTTTCTAGGCTGTTGCTACTTAATTGTTTCCATAACTGTGTCTTTAAAGAATATTCTATTTTTCTTTCAGGGTAGCTTCTTCATTAATGTGGGGAACATGGTAAGACCAATGGATTCTATAAATGTAGGACAACTGTCACATTTTGGCTGTAAAGTTAATACCTTGGTCAGAAGCTATACTCTATGGAATATGATGGCAGTGAATAAAATATTCTGTAAGTTCAGAGGCAGTGATTTTGGCAAAAGCATTATGTACAGAAAAAGCAAATCCATGACCAGAATGAGTGTCTATTCCATAAAAAGACAAAATGTTGTTCTTAAGGGCATTTTGGTTACCTATACCATATTCAGTGATTAATGTTGACAGATCTGGCACCCAGTGGTAGCTATATCCAGGTTAGTGGAAATCAATGTTGTTAAGCCCATTCTAAAAGCCCATCTCTGCTGTTATTGCCACTTGGTCCTATTGGGCAATGACAGAAATGGCTGGGGAAGAGGTTGACTATCCCCAGAATTTGTCATCCTATTGACTTAATTATTGAGTGAGTCCTCAGCTGAAGTCACCTTTGATGCACATTTATGTGGGACATCAGTATCTTCAAATGCTTTGCCAATTTGGAGAGAATTATCTACATTTTCACAGGTGTCTTTTGCTCCAATTTTTAAATCATGCTCCTTCAAAGCCTCTACCATTCAGTCAATCCATTGGCTACCGTCCATGAATATGTGAACCATCTCACATCTGTTATTTTTCCATCCAAATTAAATGTATGACCATGTATGCCCCCCATAGTTCTGAATACTGTGAAGATTTCCCTTTGCTAGTGTCCTTTGTGGTTGTCTAAGAAAGGAGTTAGGATTGGAGCTGTCTACTTCTAGGTGTTTACTGCATGGTTTGTAAAACTGTCAGAAAACCAAACCCTGGACATCTCTCAGTCAACTGAATATAGGACACATCCCATGAGGATATAGGTTCATGCTTGGCAGGAGACTGCATGGTAACCAAAGTAGGAACCAGAAGAATTTGGACAACTTCTTCATGAAATTTGCTTGTGCCTTCAAGACCTGCTTGGGCCTGATCACAAGTATATGACTTCCATTTGACAAATCATTGCAGCTGTGTATATCTTACTTGATCCTTTGGTGGGTCACATAGCATTCAGCTCATGATTGGCAGCTTAGGTAGCATAGTGACCTGGTGGCCTGTTGTCAGTTGTTCATTTTCCACCAAGGCTCAATTGTAAATTAAGAGCTATCTTTTAAAGGGAGAATAGCTTTCTGCAGATGGTGATAGAGCATGGTCCCAAAGGTCTCTTCTGTGGTTGACATATATAGGCATGCCAAAAGGTCCAAACAGCATCACTATCTACCACTGCTACCCCAAGTACCATATGGCCTGCTGGATCATATTGCCAAAGTAGTAGAGCAGCCTTCACAACATCCTGGAACTATTAAAGAGCCTTTTTCTTTGTTCTAGGGCCCACATGTGTTTTCCTAGTCACTTGGTATATGGAACAGATTAATAACCAATCAAGAGGTTCATTTAGTGTCATGCTTCTTTCACAGTGGTGAAAGGGGCCAAGTGGAATAACTTGTCCTATACCTTAGAAGGAATATCACTTTAAGCCCCATACCACTGAACTAAGAATTTCACAGAGGCATAAGGACCTTGAACTTTGTGTGGATTTATTTCCCATTTTCTAATGTACACATATGTTACCAATGAGTCCAAAGTTGTTGCCACCTCATGCTCACTTGATACAATCAACATAATGCCATAAAATTATTATATCAACATAATATTTTAGGAAGAGACACATAAAATCCTTTTTAATTAATACTTAGGGCAGGAGAGTCAATACATATTTGAAGCAAAACTGTAAAGGTATACTGTTGGCCTTGCCAACTGAAAGCAAATTATTTTTGGAGGTCCTTTTAGAAAGGTATTATGGAAAAAGGCATTTGTTAAATCAATAACTGTGTACCATGAACCTGGAGATGTATTAATCCCTTCAAGTAAGAACACTACATCTGGTGCAGCAGCTGAAATTGAATTCACTACTTGATTAGGTTTGATAGCCACCTGTCATTCTCCACAATCCATCTGTATTCTGCACTGATGAAACAGGAGAATTAAAAGTAGATGTACAGGGAACATAACTCCTGTGTTTCTTAAGTCTTTCATTTTGTTTATATTTTGGCATTTCCTCCAGGGATGCAATACTGTATTTTTTTTTCACTATTTTTCTTGGCAAAGATGACCCTAAAGGCTTCCATTTAGCCTTTACAACCATAATAGCCCTCACTTTACAGGTTTGGGAACCAATGTGAGAATTCTGCCAAATTCTAAATGTATCTGTCCCAGTTATACATTCTAGAACTGGAGAAATAACCATGGATAAGTTTCGGGGACCTAGTGGGCATACTGTGAGCCAGATTGAAGCCAAAATTTAATTAATCAACAGAACTCCACTTTAACTGGAAAGTCACAATGATCTTGGGATCTCCAGGAATCAACATCAGTTCAGAACCAGTATCCAATAGATTCAAGAAGTTCTGATTGTTCCTTTCTTCCAGTGTACAGGTATGTTTGTAAAAGGCCTAGGTGCCTCTACAGTAGGACTAGAAAAAATATAACTTTATATTATATAAAAATATAACTCTATACTATATATTAAGGTATTTTGCCAAGGTCCTTTCTCAGGGGAACCTGGCCTTCCTTTCATTCTAGTTGTTTTGGGTCTACAAACTGGTTCAAGTATGAAAATTAATTCACAGGTGAGATTCTCCTTTGCCACAATCCAACATAGTATTTTGTTTCATTTGTTTGTGAATGTTTCCACTCATGCAGATCAAACAAAAATGAAGTAGGCTTTTCTTATTTATTTTATGTCTAGAAACACTACAATAGTAGCCAGTACCAAAGATCCATATGAGTCATGCTATCATAAAATTACTTTGCTTGTACAGAATACTACAATTTAGGCTATTATAGACATAGATTTATCTATAATTCCCATTATGATAACTAAGAACACCTTCCCTTTGTTGGTTCATAGAAACCACCTGGACCCTGATACCACAAGGCCCAATTAATTGTATTCATCTGGATGAGCAATAGAATTTTCAACTCTAAGGTCTAGCACGAGGAAAAGGGCAACAAGGAACCTTCAAATGTGATGGTGCCCCTCTCAGCATTTTGAGTCTTATAGGCTAAGTGAAGAGTATGTCTCCTTGTCCTTCCCAATGTGGAGAATTAGATTTTACATAGCATACCTATTGTGGCATTGCAATTCCTTTGAGCCTTAGAATCCCTCCATCAATACTAGGCTAGGGGATATCAACATCTTTATTTTCAGTATGCCATCTAATTAGGAATACTTCAGCTCAATTAAACAAACTTTTGACACCTTTTTCTTTTAAACTGATTGAGTTTCCATATTAAACCTAAGATCTTCTTTCAGAGGGACTATGTCAGTAAACTTAACCTGGTCCAGTTTTATGTTTCTTCCACCATTATCTTTCACTCTTAAAAATCTATTCCCACACTTATTCACCACACTTATGCTTGAATTAATTAGCAAACTTATTAAGCTCTTTAGTAGTGTAGTGTACTCCCATGGACTACACTTTCTACATGCCATCTAAGAGCTCACTTAGCCTTGAGTCTGGTTAAAGTCTACAGGTAACTACTGGTGGGCCCTGAGGGACATCATAATTATCTTGTTTGGCATCTCCCTCAGAGAAAGTCACTGATAGTTTAACAGACAATAGTGGAAAAGGCAGTATTTCTGAAAGTTGGGCATGACTACAATCTCTGCTGGAGTTACAGATAATACGTCCTCAAATGAGATAGACCTGTGAGAACTTTTAGTTGAAAGTTCTCGGCTTCGGTAACTTCCTCCCACATATCCTCACTTTCAGGAATCTTGTTCTTTACCACTTAATGTATTTCCATTAACTCTTGACTCCATCTAAGTCTTGAAGTTGAATTTTTGATAAAACTTATGATAAAGGCTTTGGTTTGATTTTCTGCAACTTAAACTCTGTGGTTGCTAGAGAAAAGATCCTTTTCCAGGGCACATTTAGCAACCTTTAAACATTATAAAAATATCTGAAGCCAGTCAGTTTTATCATTGAATTTATTGTTGTTCTTTACCATATTTTGAGAAGTTAGAAGTTTGACAATTATTTTTTTTTAATCACAGACCTCCTTCCTTTCTGTTATTAAGAAGCTAAAAGTGATGGACTAGCACAATAATTTTCTTTGTTTTCTCACAACTGTCAAAAAGTTTTATATACAGAGCAACCAAATCTGTTGACACTTACAATCATTGAATGAATATAATTAAATGCATTTATCTCCATAAGCTTGTATAACAATTCACACTATGGGCTTCCAGCTTCAAAAACTGGAGAGGCTTTAGTTACTGTAGCTGTTGGCAAATTGGAAAGCCTATTCCAGATATCTAAATCATTCTTGTGTTTCTGCAGTTCTAGAATCACTTATGGTACTAAAATCTTTATTAGTCAAGGTTCTCTAGAATAACAGAACTTATAGAATGAATCTTTCTATACAAAAAAGGGGATTTATTAGAATCACTTATAGGTTGTGGTTCAGTTAATACAACAGCCTCTTATAAATAGAAGGTCCAAGAGTCTAGTAATATTTAGTACACAAGGTTGACTAGCTCAGCTGGTTTTGATTATGAATAAAATCCTCAAAGCCAAAAGCAAGCAGGCAAAGAACAAAAGCTTTCTTCTTCCATGTCCTCATTTAGGCTTCTAGCAGAAGGTGTGGCTCAGATTAGAGACAAGTTTTCCCACCTCAAATATCTGAGTTAAAGATGTGACTTCCCATCTCAAAGATCCAGATTAGAAGTAGATCTTTATTGATTCTTTGTATTGTTCTTTTTGTTTCCATTCTATTGATTTCAGCCCCTACTAGAATTATTTCCTGCCCTATACTCCTCTTAGGTATGTGTGAGAAGCCGCACTCACTGCCACCATTCCAAGATGGCGTCGACAACCTGTGCTCTAATGTAGACTGCGAAGGTGCAAGGGGAATTTCCACTCCTTGTGCTCTGCCTATCCCGTGGTGTCACCTTGCCTGATTGTGCTACAGCCAATCTGAGTCTGACACGTCCTAGGCGGAGGCCAGTTTCCTATATAAGGGACGGGTTTTAGCCGTTTGGAGTCTCTGCCTTGTAAGCTTATGCTCTCCCTCTCAAGATGCATTAAAGCTTTTCTGCAGAAGGATCCTACGTGTGCCGCGTCGTTCTTGCTGGCGAGACGGTAGCACGGGACAGGTATGTATTCTTCTCTTTCTTCTACAGCTTTCAGATATGCTCTTAAGTCAGTGGTATGAAATCTCTCTAAATTCTGCATGAGGGCACTTAGTGCTATGAATTTTCCTCTTAGCACCACTGTCATTGTGCCACATTAGCTTGGATATGTTGTGCATTAAATTTTCATTGACTTCTATAAAGTCTTTAATTTTTTTCTTTTTTTAAATTTCTTCCTTGACCCACTGGTATCTCAGTAGAGAGTTGTTCAGTTTGCATGAGTTTTAAGTCTTTCTGTTTCTGAAATCCAACTTTAATTCATGGTGGTCTGATATGACACAGGGGGTTATTTTAGTTTTTTTTCTATCTGTTTGAGACTTTTTGTGGCCAAGCATATGGTCAGTTTTGGAGGAGGCTCCATGAGATGCTGAAAAGAAGGTAATTTTCTATGTGTTTTGGTGGAATGTTCTATGGATATCTGTTAGGTCCATTTGAGTCATAACATCTGTTAGTTCTGCTATTTTTCCATTTAGTTTCTTTTTAGAGGATTTGATTATTTGTGAGAGTAGGATATTAAAGTATTCCACTGTTATTGTCTATGGTTTGATGTGTGATTTAGGCTCTAGTAATCTTTTTAAACAAATGTGGGTGGCCTTACATTTGTGGCATAGATATTCAGAATTGAGACAGAATCTTGATAGATTTTTTTCTTTGATGAGTATAAAGTGGCCTTTATTTCTTTTGATTAATTTATTTGGAAGTCTAGTTTGTTAAATATTAAGATAGCTACACTAGCCTGCTTCTTTGGTATATTTCTTTAAAAAATCACTTTTCAATTGTTTACTCTGAGGTCCTATTTATATCTGTGATGTTGAGGTATGTTTTGTGTATGTAGCAGAATGATGGTTCCTGTCTTTGTATCGAAAATGTCAATGTAATGATGCCTAATGATATTCTACTATACTCAAAGATTGGGACTTATCCCAGTTGTCATTACAGATGTCTCATTCAACTGATGTAAATAAATGCAAACTCACAACCAAACATTAGGTAGAGCTTGGGTCATCTTGCAGAAGAAGGCAAGAAAAGATTATAGGAGCCAGAAGTAGTCAAGTCCACCAAAAGAAAACACATGGAATCAAATAATCTGGACTCATACAACCTCACAGAGACTCAGCCAACAACCAGGGAGCCTATGTGGTACTGACCTCAGCCCTCTGCGTATATGTTGCCACTGTGTAAGCCTCCTCATCTTGCGGAACTCCTAATAGTGGGAACAAGGGCTGTCTCAGACTTTTTAGTAGCTTTTGGGACCCTTTCCTGTATACTGGGTTACCTTGTCCAGCCTTATTATATGGGGAGATGCTTTGTATTACTGCAATTTGAAATGCCATATTTTATTGACACCCATGGAAGATCTGCCCTTTCCTGAATGGAAATAGGAGGAGTGGGGGGTGGGTGTGATAGCAGAGGAGTTTGTGGTAGGACTGAGAAAAGAGGGAGGAAAACCTGTGGCTGGGATGTAGAATAAATGAATAAATAAATATTGTAAAACTGGATATTCCTACTTCAAATTAAGCAGAAATGCCTTTAGTTTTAATAAATTCTAGACATAGCCACATTGACAACCAGGAGTATTCATCACACATTCCGTTCTCTTTCTGAAAATGTAGCTACAAAAATAAGAGAGGACTCAAAATTTTTCTAGAGCAAACCTAGACTGTACTTGTTTGTTTTTCACTCTTTTACTCACTGAGGGGCTCATCACCCAGCTCCCAAATAAACACATGGTGGATTAGCCTCTTATATGAATGCCTAGCTTTAGTTATGTTTGTTTCTAGCCAGCTTCTCTTAAATTACTTCATCTACCTTTTGCTTCTACATTTTTTTCTTTCCTTACTTCTGTATGTCTTACTTTAACTCTTAGTCCATGAGTGGCTGTGTGGCTGGGTGGCTAACCTGTGGGGTTCTCATCTCCTCCTTTTGTTGTTCCTTGACTTCCTTCCCTTTTCCCCTTCTATTTACTCTCTCTGCCCAGCCTCTCCTTGCTACTGACTGTTCTGCTTTGTCTTAGACCAATTAGGCGTTTCAGATCAGAAAATTGACACAGTTTCAGAGTTAAACAAATGCAATATAAAAAAGTGCAACACATCTTTGCGTCATTAAACAAATATTACACAGAATAAACAAACCTAGCACATCATAAATTAGTATTTCACAATACTAGACACATGAAGATTGAGTGATATATTTATGTTCAAGGACCAAACTAATGGTTTGAGAAGTTCACTGGTTTATAAACCACAGTAACTGTTTTTTGTGTCTTTGAAATTCTAACAGTGGATTCATCTTCTTATACTTAGAGGGCAATCTCCATGTTAGTGTTGATAAAAATTAGAATTTAAAGCACATGGGCAGCTAAAGTCAATCAGATAGTAGTGAAAAAGCTAGGGATTAAAAGGGCTCCTGAATGCTTATTTAGAAATTTTAACTGGTATCTTTGTCTTGAAAATGACTATGAGTTACTTAGTCATTAACATTTCTTCTGTTCTAAATCAGATGTTGCTAAAGTCCTCATAGCAAAAACTAAATAATTAAGGAAATAAAATTTGCATACCCACTACAAACTAACACTTTGATTTAAATCTGAGAAAAGCAAAATATGATTCAGTACAAAAATTTAAAAGTCTGTTTTGTTTATCTGTGCGTGTCATAAGATATTTAAGTAACAAATTGCGATTGTTATTATAAATTTACATTTAATTTATAATGTATTGCACATGCAATTATTTCTTAACAAATAAATCAGCTATTGTTAGATTAATTAGCTTCCTTTTAAACTTATAAAAGTATATTTTGAACTTGAACATTAGAATACAGGGAAGAAACATTGAGTGGCTACATATACACATACACATTTACGTAGATATAGATGCTTAATTATTGAACATCTTATTGGTGTGTTTAAAGAGAACTCTGTGCTAGAAGAAAACATTATTTTTCATAGCAAGGAATCTCTTTTCTACTTGTACTTGATTCTCCTTGATCTTATCTTTCTATTGCTATGAGTTATTTTATTGTCTTTCATACACAGTAATTAAGTAGGAAATGAAAAGGGTATAGTTTTAAAGACATATGTGTTAGTGCATAAATTTATATGTTATATTTAGTTAACAATATTAGAAGTCAACTTATTTAATGCTTAACAAGATTATGTAGAGAACTACCTTCATACCTATTCTCTGGAACATGAAGCCTGTGAGCCCCAGATAAAACATGTCTGCATCTATTTGTTTTCTATTATGTGTGTTCTTAAAGTTAATATACATTTTACAACAAAAAAATTACAGTCAAGTAACATCTATGTATTGTAACCCATAAAAATACTTTGAAGACACGGGGTGATAGAAATGCATGCCTTAAATCCCAGCATTTGGGAGGCAGAAGCAGAAGGATCTCTGTGAATCTGAGGCCAGTCTGGCCTAAAGAATGAGTTCTAAGATAGCCAGTGCTGCACACTGAGAAATCCCTTGAAAAACCATAATATTCCTCAAACCCAATATTTTCAGGACATTTTGATTACATATTTGAAATATAAATTTTCTCAATATCCACACACATAGATACCCATATGTTTTATCATATTTATTATTTCCACAATCTCCTATTAACATTATTTTATTGACAGAAGCAGTAGATTTTTAAATAATATATAAAAACATCAAAATTGTTACTATAGTGAGATAATAAGGTAGCATAATTATTCAAAAAATTTATAATTTCTGTGTTTCTTAAATGTGAAAATCAAATATGTCTCCTAAAATGTGTAATTTATTTGTGGTTAAAGACTTATCCAATTATCATTTTAAATACACAGTATAGAACTTATCTGTAGTCAATGTACTGTATAATACAAACTGTGCTTCTTGCACATATGGAACCATGCCCAAATCAATCAACCATTTCCTATACCCCTGCCATGCTATATTGCTGGTCTCTGAAAACAACCATTCTGCTATTAACTTCTAGAAGATAAATATCTTTATCTCATAGATAAATTCATATGTGTGTGAGATCATGAGAAAGTAGTATTTCTGTACCTGCCTTATCTCATTTTATATATTTTCTAGTTTTATCTACATCAGTTGTAAATTACCTTGTCAAATATTTTGTTCCTTTAAAAATAAAAAGGACTAAAAGCTTCTGAACAACAAAGGACACCATTATTTAGACAAACCTGCAGCCTATACTGGGAAATTTTTGTACCAACTACACATTCTATAAAGGAGTAATATCCAAAATCTAAAAAGAACTCATCAACTAGATAGTAAGAAAACAAGTAACCAAATTAAGAAATGAAGTACAGATCTAAACAGAGATTTCTAAATAGAAAAATACTCAAATAGTTGAGAAAAAGAAATGTTCATATCTTTAGAAATCATTTTAGAAATGTAAGTCAAAATTAATTTAAGGTTATATGTTATATCCATGAGAGTGGCTAACATCTGTAGTAGGACTATGCTGGTAATGTAAATATTTGTCCCACCTATGAGTATAAATAATTATGCTTAAGATGCAAAAGTATGCATTCTGTAAAAATCTAATTTATCTATAGGGATATATTATTGATTGCATAGTTATTTTCTCCCAATTAATCGGTACATTTCTTGTAGGAGGGAAAAAAGGGTCTAATGACTCCAGGGAAAAACAAAATATCACATGTCTGGACAAGGGAAACCTGAAAACTTACTGAGGTACACTCCCAGCTTTATAGTAAACTGCTACCGAGCAATGAACGCTTGCCCTAGGGAACTGCAAAAAGAGGTTCTTTGACCTCTATCTGCCTCTCAGACTTTGCAGATAGCTCCAGATTACAGCTTCTGGGAGCTGTCCCTTTAATTGGAATGAACTCTTTCAATGAAATAGCTTCTTTGGAGCCACATCTGCACCCGGTTAGTGAACTCTCCTTCCTCCTCCTGTTGTAACCCCAGTGAAACCTCATTGGTTTATCATCTTGGACCTTGATGAGTCTGGTTCATCTTGAGTTCCCTCTCTGGGGTAAGTACACCTGGGTCATGACTCCAAAGAGAGTGTCTCTCACAACACTATAGTTCTTAAAATAGAAATATACTACAGTTAAGAGAAAAATAAAGAAGCTGCTTTTAAAATATAGACAAAGAAGAAAATTAGAATATTTAGAAATGAGTATATAAAGAGTTAGTGTTTCTGAGTCTGGATTACCTCATTCAGGATGATTTTTTTTTTTAGTTTTATTAATTTGCCTACAAATTTCTTGATGACATTTTTTTAACCACTGAGTAATATTCCATTGTGTAAATGTACCACATTTATTTTCTATCCATTCTTTGCTTGAGGGACATCTAGGTTGTTTCCAGGTTCTGGCAATTATGAATCATGCTTCTATGAACCAAGTTGAGCAAGTGTCCTTGTGGTGTGGTTGAGCATTTTTTGAGTATTTTGAGCCCAAGAATGGTATTACTGAGTCCTGAGTAAGCTGGCTGGCTGATTCCCAATTTTCTGAGAAACCATTGTACTTCTTTCCAGAGTGGCTATAGAAGTTTACATTTCCACCAGCAGTGGAGTATTCCCCTTTCTCCATATCCTCTCCAACACAGGCCGTTATCAATGTTTTTGATCTTAGCCATTCTGAAAAGAATGAGATGATATTTCAGAGTTGTTTTCATTTTCACTTTCTTGATGTCTAAGGATGTTGGGCAATTCTTTAAATGTCTTTTAGTCATTTGAGATTCTTCTGTTGGGAATTCTTTGTTTAGAGATCTGTACCCCATTTTTAAATTTGGTTATTTGGGTTTTGGGCGTCTAGTTTCTTGACTTCTTTATATTTTTTTGAGATCAGCCTTCTGTCTGGAGCAAGTTTGGTAAAATTTCTTCCCATTTTGTAGGCTGTCATTTTGTCTTATTGACCATGTCCTTACAGAAACTTCACGATTTCTACAAGTCTTATTTATTCGTTCTTGCTCTCAGTGTCTATACTATTTGTGTTGTATTTACAAAGTGATCTTCTGTGCCAATGTATTAAAAGCTACTTTTGACTCTTTCTTCTAACATGTGCAGTGTTACTAGATTTTTGTTGAGGCCTTTGATCCATTTGGACTTGAGTTTTGTGGAGGGTGATACAGGTGGATCTATTTGCATTCTTCTACATGTTGTTATTCAATTATGCTAGCACTATTTGTTGAATATGCTTTGTTTTTTACATTGCACAGTTTTGGATTCTTTGTCAAAAATTTGGGTTTATAGGTGTGTGGATTAATGTTAAGTCCTTCAGTTCAATTCCATTCATGCACTTGTTCATATTTAAAGCCAATACCAAGCTGTTTCTATTATTATAACTCCACAGTAAAGTTTGAATTCAAGAATGTTGATGCTACCAGAACTTCCTTTATTGTATAGGATAATTGTTGCTACCCTGCGTTTGTTTTTTATATATAATTGAGTATTCATCCCACAAACCCAGAGAGGCTAGGTAGAGAGGAAGACCCTAAGAGGGATACTTGTGGATTGCCCTGGGAAATGGAAATGGTTAATATCTTCTCAGTAAACTTGGAGGTTTTAAAAAGGGGGAAGTATGATGGTGGGAGCATGAGGGATTGAGATGGCCAATTTTGGGGAGAGATTGAAAGGTTGAGCAATAAAAGAGTTATCTTGACAGACTGAGATGTTATGAGTGTAGGGAGAAACCTGGTGCTAGGAAAATCCACAAGAACCCACAAGGAGGTCCTACCTAAGACTCCTAAGAATACTGGACTGTGTAGTGGAAATCAAGTACATCACCTTGACATAGAAGTGTGGCCTCTTGGCCACTGTAAGCATGGGATTTATTTATGAATTTCTAGGCTGTAGCTTTGAAGCATGGCTGGGAACAGCTTAGAGATCAGGTGCATGTACACAGAGCTAGCTCTCTCTCTCTCTCTCTCTCTCTCTCTCTCTCTCTCTCTCTCTCTCTCTCTCTCTCTGCCCATGCTTTTCCACCACTTGGAAGGCAGACTCGTTCCATTCTATTGAATAGATCATTTCATCCTTCCTGCCTCTTATTCCTATTGTAAGTTACTATTGACCTCTTTAATAAATATTAACCTATCATCAATCAATTGTCTGTGATTAATATCTAGTAACAGGATAGGGTGCCTAAACTTGCCTTCACCTGTCATTAGATTTGGGACTACTAAAATAGAACCTACATCCAATGACTGATGGAAGCAGATGCAGACACCCACAGCCATGCACTTGGCCAAACTCTTGGAGTTCATTTGAAGAGAGAGAAAAGTGACTACAGATGCAAAGGGTGATCAAGAACTCTATGGAGAAAAACACAGCCACAACTGACCAAAGCTAATGGGAGCTCATGGATGCTAGACTAACAACTGGAGAGTCTGCATGGGACCAAACTAGGTCTTCTGAAAGAGGGTGACATGCATAGATCAGTCTGTTAGTGGGTTCCCTGGCGATGGGATGAGGAATTATCCTGAGTACATAAAGTGGATTTCTTGAGCCCATTCCCAATGATGGGACTCCATGCTTAGCTTCAATACCCGGAGGAGGGACTATGGCCTAAGTCAACTTGGCATCCTAGCCTGTGTTGACTATTCAAGGGAGGCCTTACTCCCCTTTAAGAAGTGAATGGGGTGTGGGGCAAGGGGGATGTGGGGAGAAGCAGGAGAAGGAAGTAGGGGGGGGACAGTGGATGGTATTTAAAAAGAAAATGTCTGAATGAATCTATTGACTTATTTAGTAAATTTATGCTATAAGAATAGGAAAACAGAAAAGAAAAAACCTTAAATAAGAAAAAAGAAAGAATATCGAATATCTGGAAATGATATGCAATCATAATTATGTTTATCTATTTAAACTTCTATAATTCTGAATGAAATACAGAAGTGATATAAAAGAATATTATTTGAAGAATAATAGATTTTCAGAGAAGTTTATTTTATTTCAAAATATAAAAAGCTAAAGCTAGTTCATAGTTGCAAATAATGTAAAGATGTCCAAGTTTTAGTAAAACGTTATCAAAATTAAAAATACATATCTTTAAAAATATTTCCCAAGAAAATCTTAAATAAATATTAAAACTTTAATTATAACATGCAAGTGTATTATTATTAGGAAGTAGAAAAAATGCTGAGAATACAGATTTGATTAAAATGCATTATGATAATTTATTCAAAGTAATCCCATTGAACCAGTGAATGTTGTTCAAAATAAATGTCCTGATTTTCTCCAACTGTAACTTTGACATGAAATAGCAGCTTTGGAGTTAAGCACCAAGGTACAACATGTGTTTATGTTTGAATGAACTCTGATATAGTAATGCAATTGGGTGTGCTAAAGGTAAGCAACAGATTAAGCATTGTCTCTAGGCTTTGGTATAAAACTGGAAAGTTATCTTGCAGAAACTGCTGATTACTAAAGCTGTGTTTTATTTAATGATATTGCTTAATAGTGTTACTGATGTATACATTTTGTTTTTTTATTTTGCTTTTCTGAAGCATGGTCTCATGTAGATCAGGCTA